>JAPMOR010066121.1:0-22435 GCA_026543865.1 Argiope aurantia
ACAGATCTGCCTACTTTTTCTTTCAGGTTAATGATGGCGTTGTGATTGCCGAATATTCTATAGATGCAAAGGATTGCAAAAAGTGGTGGAAAAGTTACAGTGAGTGACGAAGATGATGATGCAGAGGCTATTAAAAAAAAAATTTTTTTTATAAGAAATATTAGCAGCATTTGAAAAGATGCGAAGTATGACTACAATTTTTTTTTTTTTAAATGTTACAGATTATGTGTTTCATTCTTTACTAAAGAGTAAATAGTTTTAAGCAAAATATATTTTGAATAATAAACTTACACAAATCAGAATTACATTTTCAATTTGGAATATATGTAAAAGACAATAAAAAAATAGATTGGTTTCGATTTTGGTACCCACCTTCCTCATTTTTATAAATCAAATTTACAAATTCCTAATATAAGAATTCTTCTTATAACGAGGTTTTGCAAGGATGGAACTATAAGATTTCATTAAGTAGAAAGTTGACTGTATACCAGTCATGCAAATAACCTTATATCCACAAATACCGCGTATTCTCATGCAGAGGATTCAGCTTCTATAACATTATATATATATATATATATAATGTGTGTGTGTGTGTGTGTGTGTGTGTGTGTGTGTGTGTGTGTGTGTGTGTGTGTTATACCTTCTCATTTCTCCACATTTTTTTCAATATATCTAAAATGCATTTCGAGACTATAGCCTGAGTTTACAAGAAATATTTTATTTCGATTAATTTGATTAAATTCTAACATTTACACTAAGTTACAAGAACAGCTATGCAATGCAGTGCAGTTTTTATGGAATGATTCAATTAAATCAATAAACTTCATCGAAATCGCTTTCAAATATCACCGATTATGAAAAATTACATGTCTTCAGTTAATGATCAATCAAGGATATAATGAAGTTACGCCAAATTTCGCAGAATATATCTCCAAAGCGCAATAACAGTACCGATAAAGAATTGGAGGAGAGAATTTAATGGCGTGTTTTTAAATTTAATAATTTTAAAATAAAATAATAATAAAAACCCTCAAATGATATTTTCAAATTTTCCTTCACAGCTTAAACAGAATTAGTTAACTTTAAACGGTTTTTATATAAGTTGATTCAATACTCGTACTAGTAAAATGTGCAGAACAATTTGTTTCAGAATTTCTTAAAAGTTATTATTGTCCTTCTGCTACTTTCTCGTGTAGATCCGAAGCATGGCGAGTTTTGCGCTTTTACTTCATCGCTTAGACACTAATCGCACACGGATATCCATTTTGGATCGCTTCCCATTAATTAAATGGGCCCAAAATTCAATAAATGTCTTCAGTTGAAACTACTTTCTGTGTTATCGTGATCACATCACGTGAATTAATACTGAATGACAGTCAACTTGCAAATGGATTTGGACCAAAATTCTATAAAGATCGTAATTTTAGCAATAAAACCAAATCGCTTCCATCTTTAAATATCATGTCCTGAAAAGGGTTACTGTACCCAAATTCATCAAAAATTTTAAAAAAAAAAAAAAAAAAAAACAGTAACTCGAGAATGCAACAAATTAGACAATTAAATTTGAAACACAGTATTTGTACTAAAATGCTGATTTTTTGTAAAATTTTAATGAATTTGTGAGTAGGAAGTTTGAACTTTTTGAGTTTGAGTTCGAATATTTTCATGGCTGCAAAATTTCTTTTCTGCAAATTAAAATATAATTTCTGTATAATCGGAAGCTGTGTTCTCTGTCGTAAGAAAATAAGAAAACACTACAGGAAATTATTGCTTTAATTCATTAAACACAAATGAATTAATTTCTAGAAAAGATATAAAAATGCAAAATAAATTTCTATTCTGTGTACATTTTTTTCAGTAATAAAAAAAGAACTTTTATAAAGAATTTTAATTTTATCATTTCGAATAGACATAAATGTGAAGTGACATTAAAAAACTTTTTTCGTTAACAATTCTTTAATTACTATTTTGAAACTGATTGTCGTATAACCATATTATTAATCAATTGTAATGATATTGGTGCAATTAGACAATGGATAGAATATTCGAAATTCAAAAGGTTGTAGAAACTATTTAATATTCAGGCTTTCCAACATAGGGTTAATGCTAAAATTTGATGAAATGAGACATCATGGTATACACATGAGACATATTGCACTGGTTATTGTTCTTTAAATTGATAGTAACAAAAAAAAAAAGATTTAGCTGAGCGACTGAAGCCTTACAGAACACTACTCATGTTTGCTACGAAGTGTAAGCAAGATAGATTATTTTACCACATAGCTGACGGATTTGGGGGGGGGGGGGATACAGATCTCTAAAGATAACAATAAAAGGGTCCGCTTGACTCCGGACTTTTGCAAACACATGACCCTGAGGTTTTCTTTTCCGGTGTCAAATTTGTCCCAAACGACTTTCCTTTCAAAGCCAGCAATCTCCATCAGTAGTAAAACTATTTCTCAAGATCTAACATTGAAGCAACGAATGTTTTTAGATTTTAGGATTTAATGGTACTTACTCATGAAATAAAAGCAAAGTACAGAGTATTAAAGACACTGTACTGGCTATAAGAAACAATAAAATGCAATATATATATATATATATATATATATATATATATATATATATATATCCTTTCCTAATTAAAATTTTCCATACCACCCATTTTAAAACTTATTGCTGTCATTCGGACTTTATTAATATTCTTACATTTGCACCTCCTTTGCACCGTTTCTAATTGCATCCCCTATCGTGATGTAAGGAATTGAAACGTTAAGATAACTAAAAGGAAGTTCAATTAAGAACAATTATTTAAAATATTTGAGTGTAAGACAAGTTTGAATTTCAATCAAGGCAATGTACTTTACTTTATTGTAAACGAAGTACGCTAAGAGAAAGTACTGTAATCGCCAAAGAGTTCGAATTTGTGATTTTGTTGAATCTCCACATTTCAGATCTCTCCAAGATCGAACTATGAAATTGAATCTATCTCTTTTGTTGTTCATTTAAGAACATGATCACACAAAAACGCTTTAGCTAGACGGATGAAATTTGGTACGGACTTGAGACCAAATCTGCTGATTTCAACTGAATTTTGAGCGAAATTCATTCAAGGGAAGTCTGGCAAATCATTTATAAGTAAACTCGATTATTTTAAAACACAAAAAGCGAGATAAATAAAATTTAGTAGAGAGGTTTAGCATCTAAATGTAGATACTTATCAAATTTTGAATCAAATTTTTCCAAAGAGCTGACCGTCTGTCGGACAAAATCCATACTTGCGCATGCATATAAACATTAATAAATGTAATAATTTAAATCAATGAAATTCTTCATGTGTTCTTCAGATTATGATTGTAATTTCATATCAAATTTTGGTTACAACAGATCGGAAAAAAGTTGTGCAACATACATATTCGCAAGATAGATTCAGAAAAAAATGTTAAATTCACACAGAAAATCTATGTTTCGTAGTTAATGTTAACCAATGCCGTATAAGGGATTCGTGGATAACCTTACCCAAAATCTACAGTTTTATAGAGAAAAAAAGGTTAAAATCTTAATTGGAAAGTATGTCAAAAAGTTTCTGCGAGACAATTTCCGCCAGTTCCTGTTTTCGATTCGAGGTTTTTGAGATAAATTCCGAGAATCTATTCTTTATCTGTGTGAACCAGAGTCTTGTGACTGAGAATTTAAAAAGCTCTTTTAAAAGACACTTTTATCATGAACTTGAGTAAATACAAAATTATCAGCAATTGAATCACAGGTCGCATTATGCATTTGTACGCTTTTAAAAGGATATGAAGAAAGTTTTCAAGGAATTGAATTTGAAACAGAAAATATTACAAACAGAAAATCCATGATTGATATTAGAGATAAAATTTTGTCCCAATATATCAAATATAATAATTAAAATCGTATTTGAGATTATTTACTTTATAATAATGAAATTCCGTGGCTTTTAGCTTTAGATGCTTTCAACATTTGTAACAGTCCTTAGCTTAATAATTTTATTCCACTGTTTTACTCCAAAATGGCTATAACTTCTTTCTATTTTACGTAAAGAATTGAAACTTCTGATAATAGAGCCTCTACAACTTTATTCGAGAAGCATTAATCCGATGATATCTCTATGCATGCACACGGATACATCCAATTCGATCACGTAGTCTCCAGGGATGAGTAGGTAATCTAAATTGGTAGCCTTTTACTCCGAATGCTTCAGTTTAATTACCGTTCGCTACTTAAATGGCGGGGGAATGACACTAATATTTACTTTAAGGATGGGTAGTAACATTAAAAGAGCACGGCGTGAGAGCGGGAATTTATTGCTGAAGGAACAAGGCGGAGACGGCGAACACTGACGGCAGCAAATGAGCATTTGTGCTAAGGTAAACAATAGACGGTATGCCGGCTTTAAAATGATGGGGAATTCTCTTTCCTCGGCGAAACGCAAAACAAAGGAAATGCATAATGACAGCATAATAGAGTTGTAAATCAAGGGAATGAACCGTAAACAAAACTGGTGACGTTTGATTATTTCAAAAATTGCATTAAAGGGTTTAATTATTAGTGGTTGGTTCTGCGAGCTCAGTTTTAGTTTTTTGCTATTATTTGATATGTACTCCATAATGCACAAATTTTATATTAATCTTTTTTGCAGTAATTTCATTTAATATATATAATGTTAATAAATGAAAAAGTATATGCGAAACCTATAATTGAAAATGTAAGCACGAAAGAAATTGTTTCTGTGGAAAATGCGGAATGTTTTCCCTTACACAACTTTTATTTCTGTAAAAATTTGTTAATTCAGTATAACGGTTCAACGTAAATTTATAAGATTTTGCAAATTATACAAATCTTGTATGTACTACTATTTATTATATCATTTGAGAACAAAAAGTAAACATTGATTTGCCGATCAAATAATTTTCTACACATTTCTATTGATCAATTTTTGATTCCATAAATGAAATATTCACACAAGTATTCAGAGATGATAAATTTTATAAAATATCTATTAGCTCTCATACTAAACAAAATTATTAATTTAAGAAATACAGCTTAAAGTATTTTAGTACATTTTTTAAAAACAAAGCCTAAATTCTCTTCAGTATATTAAAAAACAAGAAAAATGCACGTTTATATATGTTCCATAATAGGAAACCACAAACCAATACAGAAACATCACATCGTTGATGAATCAAGTTTTTAAGCAAAAACATTGTAAAAGAAACGAAAAAACTTATTAATCGAATCACACATGTAAGAAAAATTAGAATAGGAACCTCAAGATGCCATTAAATTGCCTCCTAAAGGAAATTACAGATATATTTAAAATAGCAGAGGATCTTAAATTGACGATCAAAAATTGATTAACAATATTCCAAACTAATAAACATAAATATTGCATATAAATATAAATAATTCTCGTTTCCAAAATAGTTAATTTTAAATTAGCTTTGAGAGTCACATCGAACATTTTGAACATATGACAAACCAACTTAAAATATAACACTTACTTAAGAAAGGTGCCTATACAACTAATTTTAAAAACGGATATTTTCAATAGACTACATTTCATAAACAAATGTTTTATATTGTCATTCAACAATGCTAGAAATTATGCATTAAAATAAGACCAAATATGGTTTTTCCCATTCTTAACTCGAATCAATACAAACTTATTTTTAAGTAGTTATAATTTCACACTTAAATTCTTCTCAGTTGTTTCAATTTCAGAATTGCGTTAACCTGCAAATAAAAATTTCCAATGTTTATATAAATTTGATTTTAAAATATATTGAAAGTGACACGGTAATTTGAATGCACGGTAATTCATGGTCGGATATCTCACGTGGATTTCATCATTCAGGAGAAACGAATAAATGTTCGTTTGATTCAAAAATATTCTTTATTATAATTCAGAAAAATAGACAATAAGAATACTAATAAAGATTTGTATCAACAATGTATAGCACTCAACTTTTTAAATGCAGATCTGTACCATATATCCATTACCATATAACATCGGCCACGGTAAAGTTTATACACAACAGAACAAAGATAAACACTACTCACCGGTTACAAAACACAAGAACCGCTTCAAAATTGTATCCATTTTCACGTAAGACAGCACGTGAATTGCCATCAAGCAGATGACACTATCGGAGGGTCATATTAATTCTCAAAATTAGGCGCGTCAAATACGCGTGCAAGCGTAAACCAGCGATATAAATACAAATTGAACCGCCGACAAATCAAAACACACCAGGACGCCTGCTCACTGTTGGCGGAATGCAACAACTCGCGCTACTGGAATCATTAAAGAAAACCGCGAGCCGGAACTGTCAGCCATTCTTCCGCTCAAGAAAGTAGTTCGTTCTAGAATTCGTGATTCTTCAATAAAATGAAATAGAAGAACTTTTAAAAGTATTTTGGAGGATACATATGTTTCTCTATTAGTTTTATGGATTATATTGGAACTTTTCTGATGTAGGAGCATAGTTTCGTTTGACAATGTGTTATTCCGCGGTGATCAGTTCTTTGCCAGATAAACCACTTCTCGCTTTTAAGTGTTTATCGCCCATATGGCATCTTGAATGCTCGTTCGCAATCGTTCAACTTCTGTTAATCTATTTTTACAAATGAGTTCGAACGATTTCATGCATCGCTTCTATCTTAAGCGTTCATAATTCATTTAGAATATTTTGCATTGGTTAAATGAATGAAAAAATTAATTTTACATTTTTTAAATGCTTAAAATATTTTTTTAAATTTCAAAAGATTATTTTTACATCAATTTTATATACTTTAAAGTAGCAATATTTTGACAGATTAATTTTAAATGTTATTTTATAAAAATATTTTTTATAAAATTATTTATAAAAATTATGTATAAATTTTTGTAAAGTATTTTTTTTTTACTTTTAAAATATTATTATATTATTTTATGTGAATTACATTTAATTAAGATTGAATCAAAAATATTTTCAATACAACAAATAGTACCCTATTTCAATGAGTTCCTGCAATCTGATTCCTTTCTACATTTTGATTTTATGTTTCTTATTTCGATTTCATCGCATAACTATTGTAGCTTAAATCACAAAATAAAATTTGAAAAATTACTTTAGCTTCTCTGTTTTTTCAAACATTTTTGATTAAATGTCGAACCATTATATGCTACTTTACTTATTTATACTCAATTTATTTATATAATAATTTATATAATAATTTTATTTATTTTAAATAAATGAAATTATTTGAACTAGTGAGAAGAAATTGAAAAGAATATGTATGATGATGAAAATCTGAAATTCTTCTCTGTTTAAGTCCTTCGTTTACAATGATATGTCAGATACGCGCATCGAATAACTAAATTTTTAATTTTAAATCAAAATTTAAATTATGGCATTAAGCACCTTTAAATGGGAAAACATAATTTAGAAACGCTTTAATATCTCAAATATCCTTTACATTTATTATAGCAGGAATTAAAATTAAAATAAATGTCCCAAATATAATGTGTTATTTGATTATTAAGTTAAATGAAACTGAATAACCAGCTTTACGTGCATTCTTTATAAAAGAGGTAAACTTTTCGTAGAAATATTTGCTGTATTTGCATAAACAAAATTTTCAATAGATTAACTCTTAAAATCTTGCTTTTTAAAATTAACTTTTGAGATGCTTATTCGGGCAATATAATTAAAACTTACATTCATAATAAGAAAAAAAAAGTATCGTCCAGCAAGTAATTTGCAGAATTAAGCACCTCGATAAAAGTACTTAAGAAAGAACTACTTGATCAAGAAAGATCATCATTAAATCATACTTTTCATTAAACCCTATGTGAATAACATTAAAACACCAGCCTCTGTGTTTAAATAATTCATGTGAATAATGAATAAATAAGAAGCTAAAATGTAATTGGATCAGAGCTATTTTGCTACATTAAGCATTTGATTTGTTTCTTCCTCTCCCCCCCCCCTTTCTTTACTTTTACATATCTCTGTTTTATTGAAATTTTGTTCATTTGTATATTATCAAGCATAATATATAGTATTCTAATGCTTTCAGAAACTAATTTTAGATTAATTGATTAATTTCCTTATAAAGCATAAAAATTGCTTGTCTGGATATAAATTTGAGAGAAAAAAAACTGATGACCAGATCCCCAAATATTTATAATAATGAATTCTAAATGTAAGACTAAAAAGTAATAATAAAAAAAAGAGTTACTTTATAAAGTAATAATAGAAATTAAAAAAAAATGTTAGTTTTAAAATGCTAATGGTTGAAAATTCTGAAAAAAAGTTATTAAATTTTTTATTGTTCTTGAATTTGTGTCAGAGCTCAAACATTCTTATTTTTAGTGAAATTTTTGAATGGAAGTTTGAAAAGTTCATGAATTACGTAAAAGAATTATCTCTCATATTCAGACATTCTGTTTCGTCGAACACTATTGTTCGTTTTAGTTCATAACTATTCTACATTGGCTGATTGCTGATTAGGCAGATTGGACAGCTACCTAGGACTATTGTGCCAAAGGACATCACAGACAGGTCGATTAAAAAAGATGTTATTAGCCTAAATGCCTAATAAATGAATTTTCAAAAAATATTGTTCCTAAGAATTATAAAATATTAGGATAATATTAACACTTTGTATAATTGATCAAATCTGATGAAACTTATAGAGATTAATCACGAGAGACTTTCAGAGACATCATGTTCACTTAATTAATTCAGCATTTATAAACAAATAACTTCTACTTAAATAATAATTTGTATAAAATGGAATGCAGTCCACTCTTGGATCATAATATATAAATATTTATCTTCATAGAGTTACTTAAAAATTTGCCTAAAATACTATATTAAATAAAGAATGAGATGAAAAATAAAACTAAATGACCAGTTAACTAAAAGGAGGTCCTCAAAGTATGCGTTTTACCGAGGGTCGCCCAATATCTGAATCCATCAATACTATTTTATTTCTCAAAATACTGAACACATTTTTTTTAATCCATGCAATGCTTAACTCATAAAACTCATTTTTTTTTCACATATTGATTCATTTCTTTATAACTATCGAAATATTGGCCAACATTAAAGAACAAGTGATAATTTATTTCCCCATATTAAATACAGCTGACAAGCGATATCATAACTGAAAGCGGAAGTGCGTGTTGGCGGGTGCCTTTCTGTGCTACGATTTAACATCTGACAACATGTGTTCAGTATAGATGGTGTGTCTTCGTGGGGTGATTTTTAATATGAGCCGATCGTTTATATGGAGCTCATATGAAATTAAAAGAGTGTAGAAGCTTTAAATCATTCAATGAAAGAGGGATTTTATATGACAACATCATTACGAAACTGATAATTAGACAGATGTTATTATAGAGCAATCTTCTATGAATTTAGTTTTTCTATGGGCCCTTATTAAATATGGAATCGATTGAATGAAATCTGTAGGTGAGGCAAACCATAGTTAATATGACTCATTTTTAATTTAGCATAGAATATGGTATGTGTGAGTGATATATGTGGAAAAAAGTGATTCTCTAGACTATTGCTTTTAAAATTACTTTCTGCAAAGTTTAACTTATGTAACATCAACCAACACTGAATACCGAAGAAGATAAATCACTTTTATTTAATAAGAAGCTAAACAAGCGATAAAAATTTGCACAGCAGCTGTCTGATTTTGAAAGGGGGATTGGTTTGAACAAAACCAATGGGAGTGGTTCGCAAGAAACTCTCTTGCTTATTCTTTAATAAAATGCACTCAATCATATGCCATTTGCAAATAAAGCTTAATAAAAAGTCTGTTAGATTGCGATCTCTCGAGATAAATCACTGGGATGCGATTAATACACAAATACCAGAAAATTGAATATGTATTTTGTACACCTTTTTTCCAATCAATTAAAACCAAAATTGTCTAAATTCCATGTATTAAGTCCATTGCGTTTTTGAGTTATCATGTTTAAATGTTTTTGAAAATATAGATCGACAGACGATCAACCCTTGGTGAAATTATCATATCTCTACTTACGAATATATTCTAGAATTTTAGATGTTAAATCTTTCAAATTTTATCCATCTGACTCTCTTCTTTTTGTAGTTATCGTGCTTACTTATATTCGTACAGATTGACAGGCATACTCTCTTTGATTGGATTTCGTTCAAAATTTAATAGGAATTTACAAATTTGAAGTAGAGACCATATATGAAATTTTATCCATTTAATTCAAAGAATTTTTGCAGTATCGAATTCAAATCTTTTGACGATTGCAATACTTTCTCTTTGCGTACTTCGTATATAAAAAAAGTAAAAGATGGCACTTTATCAATAGCATTGGAAAACTCTTTTTTAAAAAAAATATAATCTTATAATTTAAATGTAATCTAAAATTTCTTCATCAATTTATGATCAAAAGTTACAAAGTTTTAAAAATAAATTACTACTTACCATTTTTAAGATACGACAGAGAAAAATGTGGGATCTCACAAAATTATCCGCACATCCATCATCAACAAACTTTTTTTTTTTTTCAAAATTTTTTCTCAGTGGTATCAGGAAATACAATTTTGTC
Organism: Argiope aurantia; assembly: GCA_026543865.1. Lineage (NCBI taxonomy): Eukaryota > Metazoa > Arthropoda > Arachnida > Araneae > Araneidae > Argiope > Argiope aurantia. The sequence continues at coordinate 10,610 of JAPMOR010066121.1, forward strand.
AAGTTTTTGGTACTTTTTCAATTGTTTGCATTGAATTTTATTTCATCACGATAGCGTTTCGACAAATTTCACATAGTATGAGGAAAAAAAAAATATTTTTTTCAATTACATACAGTTTCAAAAAATATTCTTTATTATTATTAAAAATATTCTTTATTATTATTAAATATTTTTATCATTAATTTCAAAATTATGTAATCAAATATTGTTTAATTAATCGAATTCCTAATTTTATAATTATTTCAAAATTTAACATATACAATTTTCATTACATTATTTTGATTGTTTCCATTTAATTTGACTGAAGTTAAAATTTCAGTCATATCAGATATGTTATAGATCATCGGTAGGATCTCCATCGATTGATAACACAGTTAAAGAAATTATGCAAATTAAATAGCACTTGTGGCGAAAGATTTTCAAATATGGAAAAAGTCAAAGAATTTACAATAAATAACAGATGAAGAATTGAGTGACTTTTAAACGCAATCGACATTGAAAAGTGATATAATATAGTAGAATATAAAGCACCTTTAACTTACAACTTGAATAAATTGTTAAAAAAATCACTGGAATTATTGCAATGGATATAGATCCAAATAACGAAAAAAAGAGGATATTTTATGAGAGGTATTGAAAAAATTTCTATGTACAGCTAAGTATTCAAAGGCTTGCACCAATTAGAGTCACTAGGTAACCTGATTAGCAATTTTTAAAAATATGTATGCATCATTCCCACTTACTTGTTAGGCAATAATAAAAACTCCCTTCCGTTAGCATTTTTCTTTCTTTATTCCCATTTAATTACAACAATTTTTATGATTGTTTAAACTGAACATGCTTTTTAATTTGAGCTGTACCTAATAAACTTTTTGCACTCACAATATATTGATAATGCAACTTCCAATGTCAGGAAAGGTTCTTGTAATTCATTCCTAAGCTAATCATCGTTCAAAATTCACTCCCAAACTAATCACCTTTTTCAAATTATTCTTAAGCTAATCATCTTTCATCATATGTAATTCACAGACTTCTTCATACCTAATTCACTCTTGAACTAATCATCTTTCAACAACATACCATTTTTCAAACCAATAGGATTACTCTTATACTACATGTAAATATTCATAACATATGTTTTAAAATTAGTTCTTCAAGGTTAATAGTTTTAATAGTGATAAGGCTTAATGATGTTCTCTTTCTCTGAATTCCAAGACTACTTCGCGGTCTACGACGATCCATCAAAGTTTTAATCTAAGTGTTACCAAATATTCATTTACAAGAGATTGTTAACATTGGCAAATGATTCACTTATCCGCTTCATAATTGAGTACGAGTATTTAAAAATACCGCTCTCGCTTCTACTGGAAGTGAAAAGGATTCCAATGAACAAGTACATCATTAAGATGATTATCTCATTCAGTAGATGCATTTATTCATTGAAAATGGATGGCAGTGCATTAATAAACGTTTCATTATCATTGACACTTTCTACAAAATATCTTTTCTATTAATATTGCAGTAAATTTGTATGAACTTATCTTTACAAGCGGGGGAAAAAAAACCTTATTTGCCCCAAAATACTTAATGGTTACAAGTACAATTTGTTTGAATCGATGTTCACGCGCAGTTTACAAAATCTTTTTTTTATTTCCTTTTTTTAAATTATTTATTTATTTTAGTGTACTGATGAACAAAAATTTACTTGCTGTTCAGCATCTTCTATGTTTATGATCCAAGCATTGTTTACTTAACCGTCGTGGTCCAGATGTATTCGATTTATAGTATAAATGAAAGATAATTTTAAAAAAAATCATTTTTTTAAAGAAAACTTTTTTATATATATAAGAAGTATTGCAATCGTCAAAAATATTCGAATTCGAGATTTTGATGAATCTTCACGCTTCAGACCTTTGAAAATTCGAAAGCTTAAGCTAGACTACTGAAATTTAGTGTATGAAATTACGATCAAATTTTTAAAGCCTGTATCCCTTATTTTTATTTTAACGTATATAAAATTATAATTAAAAATGTTTTTGGTACAAAAATTAGATTAGTTTAATAAATAGTTAGGTACCTTTAAATTAGTGATGCCCCTGCACCTAATTAGCCTACAGGATAAAACGGTTCTAATCATTAGGTTGATATAAAACCATAATCTGATTGAATTTAAAATTTGTAATGAAGTTAATTCACAGTGACGTGACATAAGTCTAGTATTCGCTTTGATTTAATATGAAAATCTGTTATGCATATAGTAGAATAAGAACGGATTATGGATTCATGCGTTTTCTCAAACATATTTGGCACAATATTGATAAAATGTATTTTTTTTTTGGGTAATGCCATATGCATTTACTAATTTTCCATTTTAGCAGATCCTGACAAACTGTAAAAGTAAGGAGCTCACAGTGTATTTATGCACTACTGAATTTCTCTCGTCTCAGCATGATTCTTCCATATTTTTGATTAATGAATATATTTTTGAAAAATACTCATAAATACTTTTATATGATACAACGAATTTTTCCATTAATTTCCAAGTGATATGTATATGAATATGCGCATTTTTGCATATATTTTAATTTTGAATATGTATGCATAATTCTATATTTAAAAAAAAAGATTTACATTTTTTGGAGGTTCCTCGGTAATAATCGCGAGTAGAAGTGATATAATTTGAGTACTGAATGCAACTAATTGCCTCTACCTTCAAAATTATAAATAGATAGGCTTGTTTCAAAAGAACTCTTGAAAAGCTGAAACCTTAAAGTAGTATAGGGTGAAGAATTTCAAAGAAACATTTGTATTTATATGAAATCAGAAAGAAAAAAAAGAAAGAAATTGCATTTTAAATAATTTTTTTTATTCACCTAAATGGACACTTATGATAAATTTTCTATTTTCTGAGGCTTGTTTTATTGTGATTTAAGAAGGCATAAGTTTCAGTTATATCATTGGTATATAACTAAAAATGACCATGTCTAAGTGAAAAAGCCGTTATTGTAGAATTTCAAAATGTAATATATATATATATATATATATATAGTGTATCGTCATTACATAATATAATCTGCACAATTTTCTTCTGTTAAAAAGATGACATTTTAAAAGGCATCTCATAAATTTATCGCATTAACTTATTTTTATTTATCTTTGGACTTATTCTCTTTTAGTTCTATTCCGACGATATCTGAACTCAGCAGACGACAAATCGAATACCGCTCGTTTGACGGGTGACAGATAAACATAAATTCGAGACAAAAAAAACCTAAATAAAAAAAATAAAAATTGCATTGAAAAATTAAATGCCTGCAAGACTTTGAAGCCTGCACTCAAATACGACGGATCAATTTAATTTTTAAATAATCGATTTTTAAAAATATGATTTAATTTTTTTACTTTAATTTCTTTAATAAATAACGGGAAAAATGCTTTAAGAAATCATATTATGTTTTCCTATGGATTTATGGCTAAGAAACAGCTCATTGCCAATGGTCAGTACTGGACTTCAGTTTGGAGGCGGTGTGGAGTAGAAATATGTGAACAATGATAAATAAAAATTTAAATACCTTACTGTTCAAGTAGCAAATTTTAATTCAATATTGAGGAGTAAAATATGGCCTTTTCAATCCTGCAAACAAAACGAAAAGAATATGCAGTAGCAAGCAAAAACAGCAATATAATTCTGTAGTCCATCAACACTCGTCTTGCAATATACTTGTTGTAAATTAGATTAATAATATTTCTTTAAGTATCCTATTTGCGACAACGGCATCAGAATTTATTCTCATAATATTTTAAAGAGAGAAGAACTGTTGCTTAATGGCAACACACGCTATTAAAGGGTTGAAATAACTAATTAACTTGAAATATGTAAAAAAAAAAAAAACAATTTCAAAGTAATTAATTATTTGCTCTTTGATAAAACTTATTACGCCACATATTTTCTTATCAAATAAATGGTATTACTGTGCATTTTAACCCAATATTCTTGAAGAAAGGAAAGTTTTGTCCTCAAAGTTTTCTCCGTTGAGTAATGGAGAAGCAGACTAAACTTTCCTCATCTGCTTGGATAACAAGCTAAAAATAAGATTGGCGCAAGCATTGGCGTTCCATGCTTCATCTGGCCGAGGGCAACCCTAAGGACCTGGTGAAAGCGGGCTTCACTTGTCTTGTTAACAAGGTTGGTTCCACCCTCCCTCCAAAAAGGGGGCCCAAAAGAGACCCCAAAGCCTGCTCATCCAGTTTTCTTCTTCCAAAGAAAAGGACCGGCGCATGCCAATGGCCCCTGCTTTGTGGTCATGCTTGCAAGATTGGGTCCGAAACGAGCAGGGGAAACTTTCTATCATAAATACTTGCCGGAGGGGATCTAAAAAAGAACTAGCGCCATCCGTCCGTCCTTCAGTCTCCCAGTATTCTCTCCCCATTTGAAGTTTGTTTTTGTATCTCCCCTCCTTCTATTCAATTTCTGCTTCCTTTCAATGTATTTAGAAGTTTTTTTGATTCTATTTTGAATTGAATATAGGGTAACCGCTTTTTTATGTTGCGTGCGAAGCAATTTATTAGTTTGTAATTCTTTTCGTGTGATTCTTAGTATTTAAATGCGGTTGTTAACTCAACAATGTAGACATATTTTTTTAATGATGATAAAGATGTTTGAACAAATGTGAAATAACATATTTTTTTTTTTTTGAATTTGTGGTTGTGCATTATAAAAGCATTATCACGGTCGAGTTTCATTTTATGGTGGTTATAAAGTTTTGACGGGGTAGGGGGATCTTATAATATCTGCAAATGCATTTGATGAGTGGGCATTTAATAGGAATGAATTAGTATTAAGTGTATTCAGACTAAGATGTAATAATATTTAATCAAGTCTTGGTTAAGTTTTTCCTTAATGCAGTTAAAAAATTGAATGTTACGCTTTTTGCAATCATTTAAATTCTCAGCGAAACAAATTTTATTTTTCATTTCATTTCAAATAAATTAATTAATTACAAGTTTTAAAATTCCCTTTAATAAAATTAATACAACAATGATTATATTATTTGAAAGATGAAGAAATATCATCACAATTTTCTGCTCACATAAAATCAGACAACTTGGAGCAAGCTTTGACTTTCCCATTACTCTCCATTTTGAATTTGAATGAAATATAAACGTATCCTATTTTACCCATGTTTATAAACAAGAAAAAATTAATTGAAATTTTCCGTTCAATTTTGTTCAAAATGAAACTGTGTATATGTACTTGAAATATTAGTGTTTATTGGACATTTTCACAACCTGCTTATACTGCAGAAATTGTAAGATAATAAATTCTTTCAATTAAATTTTCCGTTGAAGGAAAACATCAAATACCTGAGTCCATTGTTCATTAATGTTAAATTCTAAGACAAAAATGTGAATATATTCGTTATATTTTGTGATTTGGACTCTTTATACGCATAGATAAAAGTTCCAGTATATTATAATATACCTTGTAAAGTGAATTACTTCGAAAAGCATAGAGCAGTGAAGGTTCGAAGAAGTTGGCAATTTCCTGAGATTAGCAGATTTCCACGCCGTTCTGATTTGAGATTTCCCTATTTATGTCCGAGCCAAGCAAATCTTAGATCTCTAGATAAGATGATATATTTACTCTGAATTAATATGATAAAAAAATAAACGCATTCTGGAAATTTATTCATCGCGCGTTTCTTTCCTTTAAAATGTATTAACGAATCTTCTGTAAATATAGTGTAATTACCAATTTATATAAAGTGACTAAACTGTATGAATTGTATTTTGAGTCTCATTAAAACCTCAGCATACAATCCGGAAGGCTACGTAAAGGGAGGGGGTAGATTAATAGATAATTTCCGAAAATAAATTAGAGAATTCAGATAATAAATACAGTAAAATCTCTAGCAGTTGGCATCCTGTTAATTGACAATATCAAGAAATGTTACCATTGACGATATAAACTAAAACATATGCTTATGAGATAAAAGAAATAAATGAAGGATTAGTGAAAAGGATTTGTAGACAGCTCTCTTCTCTCTTGAGGATGGTGAAATAGTAGAACATTTTTTGGAAAAAAGAAGGAAAGAAAGGTGCTAAAGATCACACTCAGGCCAAAAAATTTAAGTGAGAAAAAGCAGATGAATGATTGGAGGCTACCATAAAATTTGCCGAGCTATGTTTTACTATAGCAGGATATAATGTTTTAAAGTTCATTGTGTACATAGCAAGTTTTTAAATTTTCGGCAGCAATTTTCTTTGCAGGAGGTTATTCGATATTGTACACCATCACACTAACGAATTCTTTATTTTCAGGAGATAATATGTATATAATTTTAAAATATTGTTCAATTTTGTCTTCTGAAAATTGAAGCTGTTTGTATTGGCTTGAATTTAAAATAATCTGTAAGGGTTTCGACAGCATTCATTTAATTATGGCTAATAAATAAAAAAATGATCAACGGATTTCGTTTGCTGCAAATTCTGTTGGTAGCATTATGAGACAGTTAATTGTAGATACATATATACATTTAAGACTATTTAGAAAATTCTGCTTTCCAGCATTCTCATTGTTGATGAAAAAGAAAAAGTGTATTGTTTCAAAATAAATAAATAAATAAATAACGAGAAGGATTAAAAATTATAAATAATATCTTTTTATGTTATGCATTATGCGTTTGAGTGCTTTTTTTTTAATCGTCAGATTCTTTCTTCCTCTTAAGTCATTTCAGGAAACTTTACATCAATTTAACTAAAAGAAGTTATTTTTCTAAATGTTTAACTCTACTTTATTTTAATTTTAATATGAACTATTTTATAAATAAGTTCAAAAAAGAGAGAGAGAGAGAGAGAGAGAGAGAGAGAGAGAGAAGAAGAAGAAGAAGGAGAAAGTGATGATGCAGAAGAAGATGAGACATGGAAATGAAATTTGGGACACATTTCTCCTAAACCAGACAAAATTATTTAGTAAAGATAATACTTTTCTAGAATACTAATTAAATCAATTAATCCAAAATTATCAATTATTCTCCACTCAGTATAGCTCAAATATGGATGTTTTGACGATAATTACTTTAATAAATCTTGAAAATAATTTAACAACTTTTGTAAAAGAATGCAAATGCAAATAAATACTCGTTGAATTGAGTTTTAGATATGAAACTGAAAATTAAAAAGAGAGTTAAATAATTTTTGTGAAAATAAACATCATTATATATTTCACACTAAGAAAATAAACGATATAAACAGCTTCTCAATTTTTCTTCACCATCAGTTTAAAGAGAATACGCCAGTAAATAAAATGAACGAAAAAGAAATGAATAAGAATTCCTTCTACTTAAAGTTTGAACAAGACGAAAAACAGGGCAAACCATTCGTACAATAATTCAGTCAAACGACCCACGAATTGAGCCTCATTTTTTCTCTACAAAACCAAGAAAACAGACCAAACAAATGCCACTTTAAAACAAAGCTGTGTTTTTCCTTTGTTGTCGTTTCTTTCTCGTTTTTTTCTATGCTTTGTGGCATTCCACGAAAAGCCACGTTTGCATCTTTCTTTGCTCTTTCCTTCCGAAAATGATAGGAAACAGCCCGCCTCCTCAGAAGTCTCGAAATGATTACCTTCGGGTTCTGTTTTGATTTAGAATGGTTCTGGGGAATGAACACCTGCACCCAAAGAGCTCCTCTGAATCAGAGTCGGAAGGAAAAAAAAAAAAAAAAAAATTGCGCGGGCGGCATGTGTTCAAATAATAGGACAATGTAAGAAACTTTTGACAGTAAATAATATTCAGTGTTTCTCAAACTGTAATAACTATTCATAACTTTTAGAAGGACCTTATGCCTTGTGCTATGAGATACTCAATATCATTTCTGTCACATAAATCTTAAAAAGTTTCAAAATTCGTATAAATATAAGTAAGATCTATAGAAAATTCGTGATACATATTGCAAAAAAGTATATATATATATATATATATATATATTATTCGAAATATTTATGTAATGTTTTTAAATATTCATAATATAATTTATAGCTTTTAAAATGATAAACATGAAGCATATATTAAAACTGCTCCACATAATGACATCAGGGTTAGATTATATGATCGACTAAACAGGCAGTTCTTAAGGGTCCACATAATTAGGGGCTTCTGAAATTTCGATATATTATTTGCAATTCTTTCTGAATATGTTGATTTTATGCCTTCATTTAATTTACAAGGGACGTGTACTTAATTTATAATTAAAATCATATTCATTTAAATATTAAAGCCTTATTCTAATATTCCAAATTAATTATCTTTTACAAATTTTATGATATGTACGCTAAGAAAGACATATTGCGTTATAGTTAAAGAAAGGACTGATTTTATATTTGAATTGTTTTAAAGCGTGCCATTTTTTTATTTATTTTGTTATTGTTTTTAAAATAACAAAATAAAATCTATTCTCTCGACAGACACCAGTATTTAAACGTTTTGTCAGTTTATTAGAAACTTTTATCAAAAACTGTTAATATAGAGAATTAAAATCAGCAATAATAACAAAAAAAAAAATATCTGGCATAAAATGTTAGAGAGGTAAAAAAAAAAAAAAAAAAAAAAAAGCGATCTACCATGCTTTCATCACCTAAGGGCCCTTGGAGGGCTTAATCTAGCTGTAGGTAACATCCTTAAGGTAAATGGCGTCTGTGACATAAAATGATTTTTTTTTCATCCACCCATCGTCATTAATGGCTTAGAAATTGCTAATGTAGCCTTTTTTTTTTTTTTGTTATCTTGTCAAATTTTTCTTTAAAAACTGGCATAGAAACACATTTTTTTTTCATGTCTCACTCAAAAATTTAGGGCTAGTATTTTATAAACTTAATGTTTAGAACTAGTATTTTAGTTATTTCATATAATGAAAAACATAAGTCTAAAATAAATGTCCCAAATTATTTTTATAACTAAAGGAAATCCAGCTATGCGAAAAGTGTTTGGAAAAAAAAAATCTTATTTGGTATGTATTCATTTCCCGATTCGATAATTTTCCGATTTTGTTTTGCATTTTAAACGTTATGGAAAAAAAAAAATACCAGTATGTCATTACAAAAGAATAACTTCCATGCTATTTTTTTTAATATTGAAACAGGAACTCTAAAGCCAATCAAGAGAAATAAACTATTTTTGCAGTTATAAAAAAAAATCTTACTAAAATTTTTTTTTACCTAAAAATAATTTAAGAACGTTATTTTGATTTTTCATTGCATATTCTGTTTTCTCTTTTTTCCTCCTAATAGTAGAACTGAAAAGAAAATTCAGTTTTTCGCTTTAAAAAAGGATATCTTACATATCCCATTTATCTCTAATGGAAATTTCGAAAGAGAATAAAATAAGGAAGTTCATCCATTTCCTACGCAAACAATTTCGGTGGAATCCGAGATGTATGTCATCGTATTATTTCTCCTGAATAGATTTACAAATAATGATTTGAGAACATATTATTTTTTATTTATGATTGTCTAGAAAACAGATAAATTTAGTCTTTCTTTCTCATTAAATTACTGACAACAAAATGAATTTTTATTTCGAAACATACATAAGAAAATATCAGCAGCATGACAATTCATTTCATGAGACGAAGTAAATTCTTTATGGTACGATTAATCGATTAAATTGTACATCAATAAAAAAAAATCTCTTTTTATATGTGTGGTTTCCATGCCAAGTATATTGGATAATATAAAATATAGAATATCACAATTATCCTGAATATGAAAGAAATTTTTAAGAGTCGTAGAGAATAACATAAAAAAATATTGTAGAATTAGAAAAAAAAAAAAGAAAAGAAAAGAACGATGTTGAAAGAAGTTATTGAGATTATAATTCTATTAATACAAAAATAGACGTATTATGTGTAAAATACATTAATTCATAAATAGAAGAAACGAATTTTTGATATGGATATAAAATAAAATTTCAAAACTCTTCGTTAAAAAGGAGGGAGGGGGGAGAGTATTCAATTCAATAATTCTGAGCCTAATAGGTTGTTTTGGGGAAAAGCAAAGTAACAAAAGAGTGGGTTGTTAGAGATGAAAATGATAAGACATTCAAAAAGTTAATGCAACAAAAATTAGAGAATATATGATTTTTTTTTAAAAAATAATAGTAAAACTGATCAGGAAGATACGCTACATCCTAAATAACAGAAAGTGTCTTTTATTAAAAGTATGAAATTCTAAATTCATTAAGTAGAGGTGGGGTGACAAAATTCATTCATCTTAGTAATTCTTACCCTTTCAGGGAATTGGAGAATAATAAAAGTGGGAAAGAAAAAGAACTAACTATTTAAAAGAGTTATTGAGATCTGAATAAGAAAATTATTGATCCATCCGTTGAAACTTGTCGGTAAAATCGGACGTTCCAAATGCAAATCTACTAAATATCCACAGTGTATATGGGCCTCGTGCTTTTTAAATTTAATTCTGAGGATCACATATCTTTCCGTTAGTGTGGTATAAAAATTTAAAGAAGGGATACTGACTCAGATGGCATCATCATCACCTGAGCACGGTTTAGAATTTCGAGGTTCATTTCAAATTAGCCCTCCTGTTAATGTAAACCCATAGAATCTCCTAAAAAGAACAAGTGACAAAAGAGCGGAAAAATGAAAAAAAAAAAAATATTTGTAAATTTATTGAAGTTAGAATAAGAAAAATAAAAGCTATTACTATGAAAAAAATGAATGCAAGAAAAGAAAAATAAATGAATGAAGTATACAAGTACGTTGAAAATGGTGTTAAATAATATTCTAAAATTCAATGGGAAATGAAGAGTGAAAAATCTTAAATTATTTACAGAAAAGCGGCGAGATGAGAAACTGGTAAGAAAAGTTAGGATTCAAACTCGTTAAAAAATAAATAGAAAAGGTCCCAGATGTAGAACAGCTGCTTTTTCTAACTAGGAGTGTTTATGTAATGAATATATATTCTCTTTTAATATCAGGCTTGTAGACAAAACATACAAGCTTTTTTACGGAAACACCTGTTTTTGCTGGAACATTTAGAAACTTATTACTACTACATTCATTTGTCATATTTTTTGTAATCAAAATACTAGATTTTGTAATCGAAAACTGATTAAATTTCGGTAATATCTCACATCTCTTCCTTTTGCGTAACGCTACATTTCTTCAAAAACAATTATTATTAAAAATTTATACCAGTAAATTATTTAAAATGCCATTTAAGTAACGCTGTTTACTTATAAATTTCGATTTCGAAACAAAAATAAGGTATGAATCAAATGCATTAAATCAAAATTCTAGTCCTTAACGATTTAAATATTAAAAAAAATTTAGGAAAATTAATTTTTTGTTTGGAGTAATGCGATAACAGCAAAATGATTCTGGTTGAGACACAAATTTTATCAAAAATTTTTAAAACATGCTTTTAGTAGTACAAAAAAAAAAGGTAGAATTTCTTTTATTTGAATTATTTTCTATTTTTTAGTCTTTAATGTCTTATTCATTATCATAAACACTATAAGATCTCGATTTTATTTTATTTTATTCATTTATTTATTTTGCAAATAGATGGCGTCATGTGTATAAAATCAACTTTTAATCAAATTAATCAATTAACTAATAATTAAATTTTGAAAAATAATAAATTAATGAATTGCATTGAGCTTGGATAAGCCTGCAAATTTTTAATACATTTGAATGCCATGTAGGGAGTAAAAAAATTATTTATAAAATTCTGCCTTTACAAACACGATACAAATCAAGTTAAATAATATATATATATATATATATATATATATATATATATATATATAT
>JAPMOR010066121.1:22535-63848 GCA_026543865.1 Argiope aurantia
TTAAAGAAGCTTTGTAAAAGTTGTGTTGGCGTTTAGCCCCACTGAGGCCTCTTAATGAGAAAGTGTTTCAGAAGCTGGGTGCAAAACAACTTTTCTGACAAAATTCTGATAAATGAAATGGTTCTGCAATTTAGAGCACGACCTTTAAAGAGGGCGTTGCTTCCTAACAACCATAATCTTATAGACTTGTAAATTAGTAACAAAGTTTCAAGAAGGGCTGAGCTTTTCCAGGATTCATCGGAAAGTCAACCCAGTTTGATCCATAAATCTTGCGAAGTATTTCTTTTGTTCGTTATCCGTTGTAAAAGCGAAAATTGTTTTACTCTTTGGGAGGTGTGCATCCACATTTGAAAGTAGAAAAATTATTACTTTTTTTTTTTTTTTACTAAACTACTTTAAGTGTTGTAACACGATTTTTTTGTATATATACGTGTGTGTGTGAAACAAAATAAGTTGCTCAAGGATGATGCAGAAACAATGCTTTTTATGAGATTTTTTATTGTTATTTAGTATCTCATAGGGGAAGTAATTATATAAATCATTATATTTTTATAATTGTTTTTAAAATGGATAGGAATAAAAATGGGAAGAAATCTTAGTTTGCAACATGATTTATACATGAAAGATATTCGCTAACAGTGAAATTGTTCGATATATTCCATTTTCGGTACACTCTATGAAATATTCACATTTCTTTCTTATTTTAGTATAATTTAATTTTGTCTAACTATTCATTTGTTTTTATTTTTGATGGATTTTATATATATTATTCGTATTTTTGTTGGCAGGTAAAATAAGTTTATGATGAAAATTCCACAATGACAGTAACGAATAACAATGGCCTATTCTACACGAATCAAATGCATTAAATTTTCAAAAACAAATTTCAGACAACAAAACATAAACAATGAATACAAAAAAAACACTATTACATAAATCAACAACACACAATCAGCAAATAGTTATTAAACTTTAAATCGTCGGAGATCAAAGCTCTGAAAAGACAATTTACTCGACTACTTTCTATCGACTTTTTAATCTTTTCTCTCTTTTATCCTTTTCTCGATTCGACTATAACCCATTCTGTCTGTGCTCCTTCGTATTCATATCTGCTGTGATAGAACATTGAAAGTTCTAATATAACGCAGAAGCTCTCATTAATCCGGCATCTATTCTACATCCCTTACAACTATTTGTAAAATTCTCTTTCTAACATAGTCAAACCAAAATTCTCAAATATTTTGTGACTTTCACTTTTGTCGCTGAACACATCACTAAGTCGCCGTAGCTAAATTTGCCGTCAACGCCTGAGAGAGAGTTATTGATCGGACATCTATTCAACATCCGTTACAGCTATCTGTAAGTCTCTTGATTACTTAAATAACTACTCAGGAAGCAATATTACAAATTCATAACATTATAAGCATGATTAAAAATTACAAGACCAGCACTGATCGTCCACATGTAGCGTTAGAACTGAATGCTAATTAAAAAAAAAAAAAGATTTTCAATAAATTCTTTCGCTATTGATTCCTCTATGACTGAAAAATAATTTCTGGTCCCTAATTTGCGCAGAAGGAAAAAATCGCGGTCCCCAGATATTGGTATCGGGATAGATTGTGGCGCTATATACACACTATCTTTATATACCCCCATAGAGCTATGTTCGAAATTAGTTCGGTTACTTTCAACATTTTTGTGCTGACATGTGAAGATAGCAAGTTTGCATGTGCAACCACCATTTAGGAATTTCTTGTGACAATTGTGATTATGTTTATGAAGAGGTGGCTTTTAGTTGAAGTGCAAAAATGGATATAAAATTTTCATACTGCAACACACTGCGATCATACTGCGACGCACAAAATGGTTTTTCATGATGCATTCGCCATTAATTTATTTGCAAACGAATGACAACACCACCTTTATTGGTATTATCTGAATCAATGAAATAAATATTTGAACTTTCCTCGATTCAGGGACATATCATAGGTTTCTCTATCTGTCATTCTTCATTAGAAATAAACAAAATTTGCTCCCTCTTTTTGTATAACCCTATACAACTAATAGTATACATTAGTATTTCAGATTAGTATTTCAAATTTCTTTTGGAGTCATATCTCGCCCAAAACATTCTTATGCGCTGTTACATTCCGAGCTTTCACGTAAGTAGGTGAATGGCACACTTTTTCACATACAACACCCATTTGTATACTGAAATCTGCATAAAAGAGCAATGCAAATAAAATCGAATAAAGAAACAGCCATGTTGGAAAAGGATTTTATTTTCTCTGCGGTCTTTGTTTCATGATCCCGTGAGTTTCTCTTACAATTTCGTCGAAAGAGAGACCTTTAAGAGATGCCATAAAAGAAACGAAATGTCTCTCTGTGGCCCTACTTTATGTTGATGAATAAAGGAAACGATCCTGATAAATTGAACGATCTGTCTTGAGACGATGTCGATCGTTTCACTTAGACTAAAATGTGATCGATAACTTTTAATACTGGGTCCAAACAAATTTAAGATCTATTTGAATTTTTAAATTAAGATTCATACTTAATTAAAAATTAAAGTGAATTTAGGTGAGTTCTCATTGAAATTAAATTTTGAAATTTATTTTTTCAGATTGTAAAATCATAGTAATAATTCCATTTTCTAAACTTTAATATTGTTTTAATAATTGTTTTCACTTATATTTGTCATTTAAATAAGATATTGAAGCTGTATTGTGCATTATCTCTAGATTGTAGCAATCACCTGTATTTTATACATAATCATTTAATTTTAGTATGAGAAAAGAAATGACTGTTAAAAATTTGAATCTAAAAGTAGGGGGGTCAAGAAAGTAATTTGGAATTGCTTTGAAATAAAGAGAAAGATGTTAGATTCCCTATCCCCGACGAATGTGAAGATTTGCGAGTGTATTAGTAATCAGTATATTACCGAGATAATTTGCATTCTTGTTTCGCTTCCTCCTCCACACACTTTCACTAGTTTCTATATTTTTAGTAGTTTTGCATACCCTCTACTTCCCAGAAAACTACCACCCAGAATTTCTTTTTCTTTTTTGCACAAATTTAATTAATTTTTTAAATGTTATAAATAGGCGATATAGGAGGTAGTAGAGTTGGTAAAATAAAAATGGTGTAATTTTCAATAATTATACTTTAATGAATGGTGTTATTAAAAATTAAACAGAAAAAAATCAATATATCATTAATGTAAATAAATTATAAATTGTATATATTTTCTAAAATATTTTTGATTTATCCCTAATTTTTAATCAGTCCATAGAAGACTCATTCTTGATTTCTTTCTTTTTTCTTTTTTTTTAAATATTTTATTTAAACAACAGATTTTGCCAATTTGACACTTGAACCACTTTTAATAATCATTTTTGTGTTTAATAATCATTTTGGGTAGACAGATTACACTAGAAATGAAACAATAAAAAAATAGGGCTTCATTTTTCAGAATGATAAGAATACATATGTCAAAGAAATATTTAGTCTACATTTTCTTTTTCACGCATTTGTATTCTTTGCATATTCTTACAATTTATTCCGGATCTTAAAATTTGAAAATAAAGGAGGGGGGATAGTTACAAGTTTATTCGAAAGTAAGGGTCTGATTAATAATTTTTCCAAATGCATTCCATGCCTCCTGAGGACGTCTCCAACTGTCCTGGCATTTTCGATATTATAATCAGTAATAAGATCATTATTGAAATTTTGCTGGAATATTTTATGGAAAGATTGCCATTAGATGATTTCTGCCCTAAACCAGGCATCATTTCCGATTCAATTTCTACTATCTTCTTGGCTCTAAAATAGACTATTTGCATCGGAAGTTTTATGACAGAGCTTGTTTTCCAAGGTCGCGTCCTCTGGGGCTGTGTCACGAACACAAATGAAGTGTTTCGATAATGACATAATCAAAGAGATTATGAAGACTTCGTGAAATGGAGAACCACTAATGAGCTCTTAATCATCTTACGAGGGATTCGCTTCAGATTGTTACAGGGCTATAAAAAGAAAAGACGGGATCAAACGCGATCGTTAAGTTGGTGATTCTGACCAACGCCAGAAGACATTTGCCCAAATCTATCGTTAGAGGAAAGCTTAAGAGAAGAGAACATTTAAGGAACTCAGAGTTCGAAAGTTTTAGAATTTCTGTACTTCATTTTGCCCTTTGTTGACAAAAAGGCAAATTTGGCAACTGGATTTTTACTTTATTAATGTAATACATAACAGTGCAAACGAGAAACATTTTTAAATGCAATAAATGCAATTTTCGTTGACATAAATGAATTTCAAAGGATTCAAATTAAACTACATAGGCATAATTATGCAATTCAAATTCGTAGACCCCTTTCTTCCCCATTTATATTGCAAATCCATGATTTTTTTTAATTGATTTTAATTTAATCTCTATGCTAAACTATTTTTAAGTAATACATATTGTGACAAACTAAAACCACAGAAAATTTAATTTAGGATAATTTCGTGTGAATTGATTTCAGTGTCTTGAAAGTTAAAAAAAAAAAGGTAAATCAGTAAATTTTTTTTTATTTAATTAAAAAAAATGGAGCAATTTATTAGGACTCTGGACATTGAATCAGTACACCAACAGAAAAAAAGAAAAAAGAAAGAAAACACTAATCTACAATTAAATTCGAAAACATGAAAAAGATTCCTAAAAATTATGTTTAAAATTTAAACGATACTTGTTCAAATACATGGTCCATAAAAAAAGTCTTATAAAAACAAGAAAATTAGAAAAACCCTGAAAATGCCGAAATACCTAAAATTCTTAAGCTTTTCTGGCCTTCCAATTTTAAGGGGCTCCTAGGTGGTTGCTTACTCTGCCTAATTGATAACGCGGTCTTGCATCTTTAAAAAATATTGATAAAATGTAAGAATCAAACCTAATTCCTTAAAAGGAAACAGACGAAAAATTTATTTTCTTCTGTAGAAATCCATCGAATTTATTGTGAAATGGCACTATTGTTTTGTGAGGAAATGTTTATTTCTTTCTATTTGATTCCACAAAGCGTGAAGGCCTCTTAAAGAATTTCTTTTTACTTAATTTTATTTATTCTTTTATGTCTAGCAATCAATAGTCAAAAGCGATTGTCATTAACTTGTAAAAGTTAGCTCTGAAGAACAGAGCATTTTTGGCATTAAGATTTCTTTTAATTTTCTACGCAAGTGAATAAAACGACTATTGTAAAAGATTATTTTATTCTTTGATTGGAAAAAAAAATATTAAGTTACAACAATGAAAAGAAAATTAAGAAAAGAAGAGGACCTTAGTGGCAATAAAGAGACGGAGAAGAATAGCGCGAGGCCTTGTAAATCCGAATCCAAATCCATTACCATTCTAGTGAACAGCTCTGGAAATTCGAAATGTTTGTCTTAATCTTGCCATTGTTCACAAAAGAACAGCAAGGCACCTAAACAAAGACACGGAAATCAGCTCTGCACGCTCCAACCCCTCATCCCTGCTGCAGTCCATTTCATTCCGAGGCGTAAGGGTGCACAAAAGGAAAGTTAAATTAATGCTCATTCCTCTGTCACCATTTATGACTGGATATTTTTGAGCTTCGTAAAGCTATGACATGAATTCAGTTTTAATGGATCCTCTCCCCTGGAAAGTCCGGAAATAGCGTATTATGGCAGCAATATCCTCGCTTAAGCAATCACCATTTATCACGTGACTCAGAATGCAGATGGGGTGGTTTGTAAAAGGGGGTGGAACGCTTGGTTTGCTTGGTTTGCATCGTCATCCGAAATGGGTTCCAAGAGCATGTTGATGAGTTCGGGAGGCGTTGGACAGTGTTGCTGATATGGGCATTCCCTTGTTGGGAAAGAGGCGTTGCTGATGAAGAGGGATTCACTCTGATAAATGGGGCAGTTGATAGTTTTGATCTTGAAAGATATTGGTTTTGGTTGTTAGTTTGTATATGAAATTCAAGATACTGATTCGTCAGTGATTTTCGCATCAAATGCTTCAGCGATTTTTGATTTTAAGTTTACTTTATATATATTACTATGAAGTATAAGAAAAACAAAATAATGGAGAACTTAATCATTTTATTCAACTTCTTTAAAAGCTAATAGAGGCAAATGAAGTGGAATGCATTGAAAAGGCAAAGGCCTAAATCATTCAGAGCTGGATTAAGTCCAGTAGAAACCTATCAGCAAATGCAAATCTCAGTCCTTTCCTATACTTTTTTAGTGAATTTAATTTGATCTCTGTATAAAGAATTTTTAAGTAGGAAAATTGTGACAAATTAAAATAACAAAACATACAATTGTCTCTCACATTCATGAGAGTTGTTTATCGGTATTTAACATATAAATTATAAAGGATATAAATTTAAAAAAAATTAAATTTAAAAGTATTTCTTAGCAAAATGATAAATAGTTATTTTTCGAGCACTCTGAATACTCAACTGCAAAGGTGCCTTAATTCTTCATTTATGAAACAGTCAGCCAATGCATAACTAGTTGAACTACACTGATCTGCAAGAGAAAATATAGACCTCCCTCGAAAGAATAATGTTTCGAAATTTAAAGGATTGGAAATACTGTTGTATCTAGACCGATTTACATATTAAATTTTTATTGGCTTCAATCATAAGTTTTTTAATCTGCTTGCTTTTACATTTATTACACATTTTAAGAAACAATTTTTTGTAGTTTTATTTATTTTGTAAGAAAACATTATATGGCGATCAAAAATACTATATAATGTTGTATTTCTGAAAGAAAAATGTCTTATCATTGATTTGAACTTATTATAAAAATAAATATAAATAAGAAAATGACTTTCAATCTTATAAAACAGTAAGATAATTATGTTATTCATTCCTTATAATAAGATTCGTCAATTTTAAAATATATTTATTATTTTGCTATTTAATGAAAGGGGTAAGTTTATAATTAACATCATAGCTTTGATCAATTATAATTAACATCATAGCTCTACATTTTGTTTCCTACATAACGGTAATTAACTTTTTTATTTCCTCACAAACGAAGTACTCATTTTTGGAATAATGTTGATCTATTTGTCTGTGAATATGAAAACTAAAAAATGCTAAAGTATTATAGGCAAAATTTGACATACGATTTTGCAAATATATAATTTATAGAATACAAAATTATAGATTCACACCATATTTTGAAAGAAATCCATTCACAGAAGGTTTGTCTATTTTTCTATGTAAAGTAAGGATGATAACTTCAAAACGCTTTGATTTTATATGAAGAGAAATTAGTATATGGTAAACAAATTTGCATATTACCATCTAATTTTAATGAAATGCATTCACAGAAACTTCGTTTGTCTATCCAATTGCGAGTGAAAACAATAACTTCAAAGAGCGGGGAAAGAAAGGTAAACATTTTTAATATCTAAAAATAACCATATCAAATTTTAAGCTAGGTCTGCATGTAAATTCCATTACTCAAAATGTAACTACTTAGATAAATTAATTTTAATAGTTAATTTTGTTACTAAAATTGTAATTCTCTTATAAAAATTTTGGTTTCAATCAGCATCCAAAAAATTACCAAAATACATACTCGTTTTTCTTACTATACTATGAAGTACAAAATGCTCATGTACATTTTGGATTCTGGCAATAAAAATCTGAGGTCTCTTAATGTTCATTACCTTATTTAAGCTCCACAATTTTTATATATGAAGGAGTATAATAACTTTATTATAGAGTATGCGAGAAAGATTTAAGGATATCACTCCTCTTAGTATTTATTTCCTTTTAATTGGAAACGACAAACTCATTAGCATTGTGAAGTGCAGTGCTGAAGTAATAGTAGAAATATTAAATATAAATTCTCATCAAGATGAATATTTATAAGTAAATTATTGCACAATTTCATGCGTTAAATTATAGACTGAAATCTGCTTAAAACTCAAAAAATAAAAATATTTTAACTACCTCACTTTCAAGAAGAAAATCCAAATCCACAAAAGAATAAGAAGAGTAAATTTACTGTGAGCTCTCAAAGCATATTTACTTACCAACCATTAGAATTGCCTTTCAAATTAGAATGAAAATCATTTGCAAGAAACCACGTGTTTAAAAATCAGTTACAGATGACACTTATGAATTTACCACGTAAATTGTGAAAATCATTTTGGATAAAATATCCATAGTTTTCTCTAAATATGAAGTGCTATGTTTGATTTGGTAATAGGAGCATTACATCACGTAGGTCAAATGTGCAACATAACACAGTTTTTATTTAAACTTCTCTAACTGATTTTCCATTAGAAATTGAAAAGCAGGAGTTTGCATGAAATAAGATTATCAATTTGTTTATAATATGCATACACTAATGTCATTTTTTAATAATATAAAAAATTTAGGAGGCTTACTTTATTGTGATGAAATCATATAACGATTTTATTTTTCCTTATAGTAACTATTTTTTCTATACAACATCAAGGTAAGCTAAGCAAGTCGTGGATTATTTTTATACTGACACACACAAACTTTCAAATAATGTCACCAATTATAAGCACAGATTGAAATGGCCAAAGGTACAATCTATTTTACCTATTCTATTTTAATTTAAGTGATTTCGAATAAACTGTTCTTATAAATCATATAAAAGCATAAAATTAAAATGCAGCGAACATAATTTTAACTAATAAATAAACAAACAAAATTGAATTTTCAACTTCTGCCCTTAAGTTGCAATTGGCCATTTCGATTATTTGATAGTCCGCAATAATTCCAGACCTTAGAAATGCATGCAATACAAATAATATTCTAAAATGGCATTTAACATATCGAAATAATTCAAATTTTAAAAACAGCTTAATAATGATAGTATAAAAGACAAATTAAGGCACTGCTGAATTTTTTTTTTTACTGAAATTTGCTAGCGATTATAAAATAAAAATTTATAAATGATGTACTTAGAAATTTTCTTTATGTTAATAAAAAAATCTGCGTGATGATTTTTTTCCGTCTAAAAATTTTTCTTTCATCAATGATAGTAAATCTTGCAGTTCCTTAAAATTTCAGGGGGGAAAAAAATCATGTTCGAAGACTACTTTGTAATATGCTACATATTTAAAATATTTTGGATTTTACTGATAAAAATTGAGTCAATGTTCCACTTGTTGGAACAATGCATGTGTCATTAAACGTAAAGAATCCATTTATGGAAATTATAAGGAAACAATCATAATCTTCTTGTTTTTTTTATCGGCTTATGTTAATTTTATTGTAGCGTCTTAGCTTCATTGATTGAAGCATTCGGCAACCCGACTTAAAAGTATAAGATCCTCAAATTGTAGAAACAGATACTATTAGAAATTAAGGACATCCTGAAAGGAATTTAAAGATAGAGGATTGATATAATAACGATAAAAATAGTTTTCACGCATTCGATTGTAATATGCTACATCATTAACATCATTAGCATCTACAGATATGAGCATAAAACATATTTATAAGACTTCATTTGTCATGATTATTCTTTGAAACAATACGCATCTATGATATGTCATGCATATTAGTTTATGCGCATTTATCTTATTATTATTAAAGAGAGATTTGTTTTACTAAGTTTACTCTTTTCAAACTGTAGGTTTTTAGTTTGAAATCGTTTGAAAAGCATATTTACCTCCCAAAGAGACACTAATTATAAAGCATCTTCAATAAAAAGTGCGAGTTCAACAACTACGCCTACAGATGAAATCAAATAAAAGAAAGTCGCGCACAGTAGCTCATTTGGAATGATAATTGTGCCGATATCAGTATTTCGTTCGAGTTTATTATAGCTTTTTTCAAAGTTCTAATCATCCATTGTTTATAAATGCCGGCAGATAAGTTTAAATATATCGAAGCTGATACTAGGCTGTCATCCCTCGCTAAATCTTCACAAAGCAAATTGACAAACTTCCTGTGACACTTGCATCGACGTTGGATACTAAGTCCGAAAATCCTTTGTCTTATTCCATTGTTTTTATAAACTCGTGCATGAGATGAACCGAAAATGATCTGTCGTGTAAACACTTTGCTTCTTGCGTATGCATGCGCCATTTTTTTTCTTCTGACTTTTGAGAAACAGACAGAGATAAGTTGCCAAAGGAAGTTTGCAAACTTTTATGCAAATAGAGCCAAGTAAATTAGACGAAGAAAGATCTTATTGTGAGTAGTCGAATGGCAATGACCTGAAGTAAAGACTGTTTGATTAAATCTAAAAGGTAAACACAGGAAGAGAACAAGTTCTTTTTTAAGCTTGCTTTTAAATTGTGTATCATAAAATAAAAACAGACTTGATATACGTAAAGAGAGAATTTCGTACCTGGCAGTTGTTGTTTATGATTGTTAAAGTCTTTTGTTACCTGAATTGTTATGGCTAAAAAATCTCTCATTAGTACTACATTTTCTTTTACGATCCATTTAATTTTTGCTGAATTATATATAAAAAAATCTAAGAATATATTATCTGAAATACTTAAAAGATCAGTTTATTTAGTTTTTAACACTTTTCTTTTTGAAATAATGAATTAAGGAACTTATTTCTTAGTTATTTTCGTAAAAATATCATTGCGAAATTTTTTTTTTATAAAGATTCGTAAATTAAAAAAAATATTACAATCTATAAATGAGTACGCATGTCCTATGTTTAATTGAAAAGACTGTAGAATTATTGTACTACTTAATTTTATTTACTTAAGGTATTCACCAAAAAAAGTATTTTAACAAACTTTTAATTTGCATCAGAACATTTATATGCAATTGTCATAGATTAATAAAAAATTATATGATATTCATATGGATGGCTATGCTGAAAAAATACAGATGTTTTCACAGAAAGCACTATTATCTTCTTCTGTTTAAAAATAATTTTTCCAAAAAAAATAATTTTTTTTTTTAAATTCTTAGAATACTTTCCTGGTTTAACATTATTGTTCTAAGAACATTTTTAATTTAAGAATGTTTTTTTTAAAATAATGTTCCCATTCACAGTCTACATAAAGTTGTCAAAACA
This sequence comes from Argiope aurantia, assembly GCA_026543865.1. NCBI lineage: Eukaryota > Metazoa > Arthropoda > Arachnida > Araneae > Araneidae > Argiope > Argiope aurantia. Next base: position 33,576 of record JAPMOR010066121.1, read on the forward strand.
AATATTATATGATTTGTAGAGACCACATATGTATAATACTGATGTAAGGATTTAGCAATATCTTTAATTATTTTTTACTATAAGAAAAATATTCTTTATATTAGAATGCTAATAGCAGAATTCATTAAGTTGTGACGAAAACATTGTCATATATAAAATTTATTTTTCGAAAATTAAGAAATGAACGTCACTACCTATAATATTTTGGTCTTATAGTTTAAATTTTACAAAAATCTAAATATGGTAAGCTTTAAACAGAGGGAATAGTCTTACAAAAGTTTTATGCGCGCTTTCCAATAAGGGTATCATCTTTATTCCATCAAATAAAATTGTGAACCTTTGGCAAAACCGTTTATTACTTGCTTGGCATTAGTAAATAGAAATATAAGTTGAATAGTATTAGTGATATTTGCTAAATTTAGAATCAAGCACTGATGGAGCGAATGAAGTGAATTTAGCATTTTTACTGAATCTATCCGGAGAATTATTTTCAATGCTTTTTTGTCGACCGATTGATACAGAAATTTAACAAAAATCTATAACTGTAATCACGAGATAACAACTGAATTTCAGTGATTTAAATCATTGCATTTATGAATGATTGCAATGATATGCATAAGAAAGTACAGACTGACAAAGGTCAACCATTTTGACGAATTTGGTTCAAATTTTGATAAATATATATTTTTTAAATGCTAAAACCTGTGCACCAAATTTGATCTACCCATCCAGACTTCCAGTGAATGGATTTCGTTCAGAATTTGACAGGAATCTTTAAATTTGGTCTTAATTCTACATACCAATTTTCAGCACTCATGCTAAAACAATTTTTGAGTTATTGAGTTTAGATTAGTCTTTCAAACAGGCAGATGTAAAGCCAAAAACATGTCTTTTGGACTCAGTAAGCTTGAAATATGGAGATTTCAAAACTTTCGCATTCGAATTTTTCCCAAGATTTCTATACTTCATATAGGAGAAAGTAAAAAAGAGATTTTCGATGGAAAATAAATGTATAATTTTATACATTAAAAATTGGTTATTAAGGTATTTCAAAATTAAAATTTGAATTCATAAAAGTGTTTCAAAATTAAAAATTTTTGTTAAAAGTTTCACAATAATTTAGATGCAGTTCATAATGCAAAAAAGGAGGAGAAAGAGATATGTAACTAATTGCATTCTTATTTTTGGAATAAAATTTAGATTTTCTAAAAAAATATGCTTAAAAGATTTTTAAATTATTGCGAAATACTAATAGACGTTGCCATTTTATGTCTCTTAATAGTATAATAAAAGCATTATAGTTAGAATTGATGTCGGTTTTCTTGAAGCAAAATCTTTATGGCGGGTTCGTTGTGCCAAAATTAGGTTGATACTAAATCTAAAATGTAGAGCAGTCTCGTAAAATTAAAAGTCCTCGTCATCTGACCGCGGTTCAAAATTACGAGGTCCGTCCCAAAATAGCCCTAGTGTTGCTTCAAACGGGACGTTAATATAACTAAACTAAACTAAACTAAACTAAACCCACAAAAAGATTTTTTATTTATTCATATATAAGAAAAAAGTTATTTCTCTTATTTATTTTCTTTCTCTGAATTTTTGTGAACAGAAGATAGAGAATTTTTCAAGTTGTTAGCATGCTAATGGCCATTTTACGTAACAATGAAAAAGAACAAAACGCTTTGATATTATATGAAACAATTGTGTGGATTTTCACCGTATCTTATGAAAATGGCATTCTTTTTCTTACGCAATATAAATTGCAGTATTCATATAATATACACATTTATTAATTTTTATTAAAGAATAAGACATCGCACTAGAACTGTTAAGTTCAAAATTAAATTTTGTCTTATTTCTCTTTTTTTTTTTCTCCGTCATTTTAACCAATATTCGTGCATTTTCCAATAAAGGAAAAGAGAGGGATAGTTTCCAGAGGAGTTCAAGAAACCCTTTGACCACAATTCAACTGCAGCATTTTCTTTTATTTTCTTCTAATTACCTTGAACAATGTTTTTTAAGTTTTGCATTTCCTGTCCGGAAAGGGGAAAAAAAAGGGCATTTTCTTGTTTCCACTTTGTAATTTTCCCACGAATCATCTCCGTTGGAAGAAGTTTCGGTAGACCAAACAACTTTGTTGCGCACATTTGGTTCACTGTACTAATAAAGCTTTCAGATTTGATTGTATTTATTACTTATTGAACTTATGGCCCATTATTTCTGAACTTTTGTCCTATTACATAAGACATTAAGCATTGATTTTCAAAGTGCTATTGGTTACATTTGAAATAATTTTTTATTTATGACTCCACGTTCATGAAGAATTAATCAATTTCTTAATTTAAATTTGACAGAATGAAATAATTTTTCATTGCTCGGTTTTCTGCCATTATTTGATCATATCTTTTCCTCTCTTGATGACTTAACATCGAAAATAAAAGGCTTTGTGACAAATCAAGCTTGACAAATTCCTCTGGTATAGAAAAACACATTTATTAATAACGAAAAATTATTAATTAATTTATGATAACTATAATATATTTATAATATTACTTTATTAATAAATATATGTAATAATAATAAAGGCTAATAAATAATAATAATATTCTAAGTATCAAGATTTTTTTTTTCGAAATTATATTTTGATGTAATTATGGCAATATTTTCTTTATTTCTATTTCAAAAACAGAAAGGCGATTTTTATTTCTTTCAATTTTTAGATTTTCATCATTTCACAAAAATATTGCACTCACCTTCGAGGCTCTATTTCTTTATTGATTTTTTAAAGAAAACTTTTCTCTTTCTAAAAAAACTATTGCTAACTTTTTGTATCTCAGAACTGAATTTGCATACTAGTAGATACATATTTTTATTTTCTTTTGCAAAACATGAAAACAAATATTGTAATCACATGGAAATTAGATTTCAAGGTGTGGTTTACCAGTAACATTTTAGAGTTTCTTAAATGGAAAAAAAATTGTTTTTTCACAAATATGTTTATGTGTTTATCAATGTTTGTGTATACAAATTAGATGATATGATGATTAGAATTAATAAATGATCACAGATGGTAATTAGAACAATTAAATAAAATTCAGCTAGCTAAATCTATAAAAGCTATTATTGTATCACCAAAATTGCAGATCTGCATTATCTGCAATTCTAATCTGTATAATTTATTACTTGGTCTAAATAAATTAGACCAAGATTTTCAGTTCCTTTGTATTTACTCAACTAAAAAATTGTATAAGATATGTATTTCATGGGTGTTATAATTCTCGAGGAATAAAAATATTTTTGAATGTATTTAATTAATGTTTTAATTAATATAATAAAGTATTACCATGAGTCAGGAATATACTATAGAAAATTTTAACTTTTTCTTTGCTTACTTGAGGTTTGGGATTTCTTCAAATGAAAATCATAACAACTATTTTCTAATAATTTTGTTTCAGAGCTTATTCCTTTGTGCATTACTATTGGCAAGACATTATGTTTTCAACAATATAATAACTATTAATAATAGCCTGTGTGAGGGACTATCACATTATTTTCAGCCATGTTTTGCCTACCTACATGCATTCTTTTGGTACTAAAACTCCATCATGAATTTTTTTTTCTGCAAGGGCCAAATACCAAAGCATTCCAAATATGAATTTTTACTGAAATTGCCAAATAAATAAGCATTCAAGTCATATTTAACGAGATTCATAATCATCCGACATCATCCAGTACGGACTAATCTCGGCATCTGAAGTATTCAAACATAGACAAGTCTACCAACGGTCCAGGGAAGTTAATAAATGATTCTACAGTGTCATTTCATTTTCTAAATAACCTCTATTTTACAACACATTATTACGGCAATAACTTGAATTATGCATTGGAAAAAAATAATAAGCGAGTAGGTATTCGGAACATTCTTAGCAATTTATATATATTAATGAATGAAAATTAGGTCTCAAGTGTGTCCATGACATCTAAAAGACAAGTGGAACTCATCGATACCGATATTGAGCTTTCCGATTTGTCCCCCATGTCTTCATTAACTTCCTATCTTCCGATACCAGGATCAACCAAATGCATTGCACGGTCCATTTGCGACCTACCTCCATAAGTATGGAGAGTCGATAAATTCGCAAACACCGGAATAAATTAGTCCTATACAATACACTTTGAGATAAATAATCAATTTAGGAAAGAAATGAGCAGATTAAAAAAAATGTAGAATTATTTGTATCAATGTAAGGTTAATTATTTTAGCAATACTGTAATCAAATCTTGTGTTAAGTCCAAAAATTCTAAATATGTATTATTGAACGTCATGTCATATTGTACGTTTATTAATATATTTGCTTTTACTTTACGTTAGTTTATGCTATGACAATAGGATGACATCACAGTGGCTGGAACCGTAACCTTGCAGAATAATATCCTTTATCCATTCTGCTTCATAAAAGTCTCCCCGTGGATGATTAAAAGACACTATGCTATGTAAGGAAGTTTTTTGTGATCTTTTTCATATTCAGTTTCTGGCAAAAAAAAAAAAAAAAAACCCTTCACGTTCCTACATATTGATTGCCACAAAATGTGGTAATCTGAAGTTTGGAATATGGATTGAACAAAGAAATAGGAATTATCCACGGAGATTGTTTGATATTTCCCGATTACCTGTAAATAGCCCTCCCCTCCACAAAGGCGAATCTTTTAATGTTAAAAATATTCCTATTATATTCCGTATTAAATGAATTGATATTTGTTATTCTTGTATTTTTTGCATACCTGTTTAATAAAGACACTGCTGTTTTAAGTTGCGGTAGCAAGTAATTCGATCACAACCTCTGTTATTAGAATTTCTGGGAGCAATTGTATGGGTAGTAAAATCCAATGTATATAATATAACTTGATTGTGAAATTATGTTATTGTATTTACAACATATTTACAGACTCCTTGAGAAACTCTTACAACTCATTAGAGTGCAATTAAAGTTGTGAAAGTGCGCATATGAAGTGCACAAAAAATTATTAAAGAATAAACGTAAATTGATTATTACAAGAGCGAGATAATTAAACGAAAAAAAAAGAGTTCGAAAACACAAAATGATATTCTTGCGATTCTTTGTGGCTCGAGATTAGTTAATTAAAAGTAAGAAACCGAACGATAAGTCAGTAGTACCATTTGAAAATCTTAGATAATTAAAAGTAAGAAACCAAACGATAAATTAGTTGCGTCATCTGAAGGGGACGTCACTTTATAGAATTCACATTTATTTAGGAAATCTAGTTTAATATTTAACGAAATGTAATGAGTATGGCTCTAGTAAGTTTGAATGATTATCAGATGATGAGGACAACTGTTGAATGAACAGTTCGCTCTCCGATATTTCATATCACCCTAAGGGCATTTTAATATGTTAAGATGTAATAAGTTCTATAAATCCTCTTCACTCACCAATCTTGGAGAATTATTTTTTTCATAATAAGGGAATAATGTAACTTGGCCATAGACAATTCTATTCATTGGAATTTCAAGTACGTTGGAAAAATTTTTAAAGAGATTTAAAAGTTTTGAAATTTTAAACTAATTTTCATTATCAAACATTTCCCTTCACCATTAGGCAAGAATCAATAAAACTTTCCTAAATTACACTTAACTGACAGAAAGGACGTATTTAATGTTACGAGTGCAAATTACGCATGCAATAATTTTTTAATCGCAGTTTTATTTCATAAATAGAATAATATTTTGCTTTTGCCATAATCGGCAGTAAAAGTAAACCAGTTAAAACAATAATCGAAATAAAATTTAGCAAATTTAATCCGTTAAAAAAAAAAAAAAAAAAAAAAAAAAAACGTAACAAGATAAACATTTTTGATAAAATCGTTTGTAGATGATCACATGATTTTCAACATCGTTATTACTTATTTTAATCGTTTTTTTTTTTTTTTTTTTGGTGCTCAAGATGTTTTCTCAAAAACAATTTTTGTTTGAAACAGTATGATTTTACAAAGAGATCAAAAATAATCCAATTAAAACAACAATCAAAATGAAATTTAGCCCGTTTAATGCAAAGAAAAATACAAGTGTAACAAGATAAACATTTTCGACAAAATCGTTTGTAGATGATCACATGATTTTCAACATCGTAATTATTTATTTTAATTTGGTTTTTCTTGTGTTCAAGATGCTTTCAAAAAAAAAAAGTTTGAAGCAGTATGATTTGACATGAAGATCAAAAGTAATCCAGTAAAAATTATAATCAAAATAAAATTTAGCGCATTTAATCCAAAGAAAAAAAATAAGCATAACAAGATAAATATTTTCGATAAAATCGTTTGTAAATGATCACATAATTTTCAATATCGTTATTATTTATTTTAATTTAATTTATTAAATTAAATAATTCTAATTTATTTATTATTAATTAATTATTATTTAATTTAATTAATTTCTGTTTTTTTGTGTGTGTGTGTGTGTGTTGAAGATATTTTCTAAAAGATAATTTTTCTTTAAAATAGTATGATTTTACATGAAGAGTATAAGAGGAAGAACTAACTACGTTGAATCCAATTTTAGATTTAAAAAAAAAAAGGAAAAAAAAAACCCTAATTAGAAGAAAAAAACGAAATTGTAGAACTGTTGTTTTGCAGAGCACAAAAATAAAGAAATACAAAAATTGTTTTCAAAAAGTTTTTATTCAAGTTATTTGTGTGCTCCAAGACAACTCATCATAAAAAATTGAAATGATAATTTCTATTATTTAAGAAGCAGATGCAAAATAATAATAAGAAGAAAATCCTGTTTAGCAAATACTCGAAGATAGATATATAAAAAACAGAATAATTGCATCTTCAAAATCAGCAGTTATTATTTAATCTTTCACTCTTTAAGCAACTGAACTGAAGATTCTTTCCTGAATTCCAACTAAAAAAAAAAAAAAAAAAAGAGCATTCCATTCAAGTTTCTTTGTTTTGACATATCGATGTTTTGAAGCAAAATTATTTCCCTCACAAATTAAAAATCTCATAACCAAACAATCCACCATATTTTCAACCTCTCTGTGCTATCATTAGAATCCCAAATACCAATTCTCCTTAAGTAGTCATGATAAACGACGGCAGGTTTTATAGAACCGGATGCTAACGGCGAACTCCCGGGCGATTGTCATTATGATTGTACCTAACGAACCGTCCCAATCATCGTGTTCATCTACTCAGCAACAATTCGCAGTTGAATATTACAACCACTTTTTTTCGCTCTCGTGCGACTCATCCGTCACGCTTTCTTGATAACTTCATGTTCAGAAATTATTCGGTGTTGAGTCCTAATGAAAGGAAAATTGGTTTTCCGGGTTCCGTTTGATGCTAAATGACTTCTAAAAAGACAATGAGGCTGGATTTTATGGATAATTATGAGTATTTTGAGCATTAGGGTTGGGCAGAATATAATGGGAATGGAGTTGAGCAATTTGAGTAATTGTAATCCATACGAAAAACGATTTATGGTTAAATTTTTAAGCTCTTTTTTCTTCTGTCTTTATACTGGTTACAATCGTGAGCAATATTTTTTTATGAATAATTAATTTCCTTCTTTTTTTATTAATAATAATGTCGTGGTGAAAATTTCTTTAAAATTTTCCTGTTTTTTATCAACAGGAATATTCTCTCTTTTTTTTAATCTCGTAAATTTAAAGAATATGAAACGTATTTGCTAAGATAGCTTCTTAGTAATTGCATTTTTATAGAAACTTAAGCTAATTTTAAAAACACATTATTATCATAAAGAAATTACTCTTGTCTTGACTAGGCATCTTCGATCATTGTTCTGAGTATTGTTGATTCAATCAAAACCTATAGTAATATTGAAATAACAGCCCGATTTACGATAGTACCATGCTGGGAAACACCCCGAACGAAGATTTACGATTTACTATCGATGATGGCCCAGCTACCTTGCTAACATTATCATTATTGTTTTCTCCAAGTAATTAAGAACTGCTTATATATATGCAGCAACTTATCCACTTCTTAATGGCCATTCTGATATATTTCAAATATTACTTATATGAAACACATATTATTATCATAAAAAAATTACTCCATTCTGCTTAGGCATTTAGACTGAACTGAATGACTCAGTTACCGCTAATAGGAATTTCAGGATGAGGGGTCAATCTATAATATTCCCCGTTAAAAGTCAGCTGTTCTGGAGGATCGTTCAGGTAGAGGTATGATCCAGCATCAGAGCTGCAACCGTTATTCAGACACCAAATGCCAATTTTCTTCTCTCCAAGTAAGTAAGGGCATGCTTACTTATACTACAATTTTTCACATTTGTATTTGAGAACCAAGAACGGAAACAGAGATTGAGAAAAATAAAAATAAGGATTAAAAAAACCCTCCATCACGCTTGTCATCTCTTCTTCTTATTTCGGCTGATATCTAGTTCGAAGGCTTTATTCTTTTATCCAAGGAGAATGTTAGAGCGGATACTTATTTTCTTTAATAAATCAAAAATATTTCGCATTGATAATGACTATGAATATGGAAACAAATTCATATTTTCGAGTGTTACCAAACTTGATTTGCGTAAATTAAGCATCCTAATTTAAATTAAATTTTAATTCAATTTTAAAATGATTTGGATTCCAATTACATTTAGTCGAATATGATTAGGAATTCTTAAAACAATCGGCATAAACATTGCGTCGATACAACATGATTAGTAATTGACCATTGATGAATCTGGTGATTCCTATTAAAAATTTGTAATCAGAAACTTTAAAGATAAGTTAAAAAAACTTTCATTAAAAATCTTGTTAAATATTGTTTGTTTGTTGTGCTCCGAAAATATTTGTTATGGACAGCTCGTTGATGCTTTTGAACTAGGCCAGTGGCGTAGCAACAGAACAAGGAAAAAAGGATCAACAATCTTAAAGAGCGCCAAGAAGGCAAAATATCAGTGCATTTATGTTGAAAATATTTGATATGTAAGAAAAGGTATTGTTGTAAACTGATCAATAAAATCAGTTCATTAAAAAACAAAAGATCGAGTAAGTAACAGATCACTACATTAACCTCTAAATTACATATTTATATACAGTATTTCATTATAATTTAAAAACCAAACCAAAAATATAATGCTTCAAATATGACAATTCTGTTCCGTTCAATTTATAGACGAACAAATTCCAAATTTGTTCGCTGCTGTAAAGAAATGAAACACAGAGTTCACACTTTCTGCTATACATAATATTGATTGGTATATATAGAATATGTATGTTATGCATACTAAATATATATTTGTGGTGTGCGTAAAATTGCAAAATCGTCAAATGACAGCTAATGATTTAATAGTGAAATATTACGAAGAAGCGTGAAAAATCATTTTATATCTTTTACTCTCTTGATGCCACTGATGTTAGTATAGTCAACTCTCAAATACAGAAAACCCTCAGCACTTTTGTGTATGCTACAAAAGACGTAAAAAAGTGAGAACATCAACAAAGTGAAATTTTAAATAAATGCATTCCATATAATTATTTTAGAAGTCAGGAAAATCAATCATCTGTGCGAACAAATCGGTGACTAAAAGCTGCTAGTGTTAAATATAAAAAATGTAATATTACTGAGGTGAACACATCAACGTTTTGATTCATCTTAGAAGAAATAAATATATTATAATTAAATTTAAAATGTCTCGTAGGATTAAATTTTAAACACTAGTTTAATGCCAGCAAAGCTAGAAAAAAAAGTAAACACAACTGATTTGCATGTATATATACATTTCTAAGGTAAATTCATTTTTGTTAAAAGAGTTATATCATATTGCGAATTGTTCTTTTGATGCTTATTTTAAATCGTTTGTCATATTACAATAACTAGTGAGAAATTGCAACCACAATTTAGAACATTGATCCCCCTTTTTTTCTTCTTCTTTCCCCTTTATTCACTTCTGTATTTAAGAAGATTCATTCTTAACAGCACGCAAGCATTAGAAAAAGAAACAGAACACAAAGAACTTTGAAAGGATGCTTCATTCTTTATGTATTGGGTATTGTTCTAAATAATACATAAATTATTGCGTGAAGGAGAAAAAGAAGCAGCCTCATTTGACTTTCAAATAGGTTTCGAATTACGCTTTGATGAGGCAGAATGGACTGAGAAATTAGAATTTATTTCCGTAAGGTTCTCCCTTTCTTATAGTTCTTTTTATTTATTCTTATCTTTACTTTTCCTATGTTAAAAAGGATTTTTTCCCCCAAAGATATCGGCTTAAGATCCGAAGATCGCATTCTCGCATGAAATGAGCCAAAATGCGACAAAAAGAATAATGATCAAATAAATAAAGATAAGCCCTTCTGGAAATCCTTTTCCACAAATACAAATTGTGGAGGTGAATTATATAGGCTTGGTAGAGCGTGAAAGCATCAAGCTGACATCTATAGATGGGAGGAGAGGCGTGGGGATGGGGGAGTAAGAAAGTGTTTCACGTGTTCAGACGATTATTGTCGCATTCCTGTCCCCTATTCTCGTCTACTATTTGTGGAGTGCTTGAAAGCTCTCTAGACCGAAAATCGTTCACCGTAAAATGCTTATTCGTGTGGGTCCATTATGAAATATTTTCGAAAAATGCCGAGGGAAGTGCTGGAATGTGAGAAGCCTCAAAAATAACGCCCAGCTGGGTGCCTGAAAGTCCAAATGCGTCTTTTCAGGAATAAAAGGTTAAAGATTTGACATCCTTGTTGACTAATTTTCTTTCTTCTTTTCTCATTGTGAAAGAACCGTTGCTAATAAATCAGTAGCACAAGGGAAAAAAAAAATATTTTACATAGCATCGAATGGCAGTGAAAAAGGGAGGAAACCAGAGCGCTACTTTCGATGGTTATTATCCTTTGGAATGAAGGAATGTAGGAAGTTCAATTTGTATTTAAACTATTCATATGCTCTAAAAATGTCCGTTTTAATATTCATATATTTTTGTTGCGCCGTTTTCAAACAGGTTTTAAGGGGGACAGATAACTTCACAGCTTTATTCCATTTCCCCCCCTTCCCCAATATTTTTAAAAAAATGTTTTTCGTTAAAAAATCCCTTAGCAAATGGCGCTAAAACTTGGGCCCGAAGTGTCATCCAATTTACTGATCCTATTATGAAGCAGTGCTCCAGACACTTTTAAATGAAGCTGAAAGTGATTTTAGTGATACGGATAATTGTACAGAAGAGTTTTGAGATGAAAGTTCGCATTCAACTGATTTTGATATGTATGCTCAAACATAATTAATTTTTCTAGTGATAATGTATTTTGAAAAATTTATAAAATATATTAATATGCCAAGAAATATATATATACAGAATTTATAGGTTGATTTTTATATTAGTTTTTAACCTGTATATTTAAAATGCCCTAGAAAACCGTGTTATAAAAGTTACAAAGCCGATAAAAAAAAGGGCTAATTTTAACCATTGTCAATTTTTTTATTTTTTCCATAATTGTTGAATTTTACATTATATTGTCTTCTATATGCCTTCATATACTGTAAAAATAAATAGGATTTAAAAAGTAAAAAGTAATGGGTTTTTTCAAGAATATTATTTATTGTAACATGTAATTTCAGAAGAAAATGTATGTTCCAACGCATTTATTTTTTTCAATGATAATATATTTCGAAAAATTTCTAAAACATATCTATATATGAAGAAAAATATCTGCAAAATATATTGGCAGTTTCTCATGCTAATACATTCATTAGAAAATTTAAATTAATTAGAATAAAATTTAATTCATGCTAATACATTCATTAGAAAATTTAAATTAATTAGAATAAAATTTAATTCATGCTAATACATTCATTAGAAAATTTAATTCATTAGTAAATGAAATGCCATCTCGTAGATCGCACCTCCTCGGTTAAGTCCTAAAATTTCACCTCCCCAGTTAAGGGTTAAAGAATATACGAGAAAATTTCGGGGAGACCATGGTCTCATTTTTGCACTCCTAGCCTCCTGTCTTGATTACTTTAAATATTCATGATGCCCCTTCTGCATTTCTTTCAGAATTAACATATCTGTCTGATTGTGAAAATTTGATACAATGGTTTACATGTTTTACAGTATGGTATGGAACGGTTTGTAGATCACGCAGATTAAAGAAATAAAATAAAATAATAATAATAAAAAAATTAGACACTGATATAAAAAGGGGGCAAGAAAAACCAAAATGAGATTGTCTTCTACTTAACCCGGTTATCTTACTTTTAATATACATAATATAGAGAGATTATTGTAATTGCCAAAAATTCGAACTAGAGATTTTGACGCCTCTCTACGTTTTAGACCACCAAGAATTCGGAAACACATTTTTGGAAAATGTCCATTCGTTTCCCTTACTGTAACAAAGATAACTCAAAAACTCTTTGAGCTAGATAGATAAAATTTGGTGCATGACCTTTACGGCATATTTGTAGATTTCTATCAAATTTAAAGCAAAATTCATTATGAGGAAGTCTGTCTATCCGGCTGTTTAAATGTAACAAAGAGCTACAAAACGAAGAAAGCTAGATAGATAAAATTTGATTCACAAATTTAGCATCTATATTGGAAGCATCAATCGAATTTTGATATCTTACAAGCGCAATGATTTAAATATATCAAATTTGGTATGGGATTTTGTGACAAACTTTCGTACTTTTGGGCCACACTTTTGTTTCAATCGATTGGAAAAAATGTCTAAAACACAAATTCAATTTTCGGATACTATAAACAGTATGTCAAAGATTAATCGCCAAAAAATTTACAAAAAATGTCACGATATATTAAAAAAAATCCGAAATTCAGGCCAAAAGTTATGCCTGGCATTTCATTGGCGTTCAATAGTTACGAAACTATTGAATGCCAATGAAATGCCAGGCATTTTCTGGGATAACACTATTATTAGAGAATAAGCGAGAATACTTTGGGGGGTTTAGCTACTCCCGCTGTTTTTAGCTGTTGAAACGAACTAATAGACTACTTGTATATGGATCTTCCAAAAGTGAATGTAAAAACCACATACCAAATTTCGTCTTTCTAGCTGAAACTAACATATTCACAAGCAGACATATTTCCAAAAGTATGTTCATCTTTTTTCAAGCACGTGGAGATTTGTCAAAATCTAGGGTTGGAATGATTTAACGATTATTATACTTTTTTTATTTATATGAGAAAAGAAATAAATAAATAAAATAAAGAAATAAAAAAAAATAATTATTTAACCTTCTTATCTCTTTTCCAAATTTACAAAATATTGCAAAAAAAGAAAGAAACAAGTTATTTCATCTTTTAGTAACTCGTTATGTTGGTTTTACTTCGGCAATAATTCAAACGTAGTTGTATTTAATAACCACTTGTTGATGGGGAATGAAAAGGAAAAAATGACCACCATTAAAGAAATGATGTTGCCATTAGGCATTGCCTCATCGTTTTCCTTTAAACTGTCGCAATTTTTTTTACTGCTTAATATTGAGGGGATATTTAATGACTGCAATTTATGATCGTTGGTTGAATATCGATCAGTTATAAATTTACTCCTCACGTATGGATTAATTTCAAGATCCTGCATTTATCGATAATATTATTAAGCTATTCACATATGAAGTTTTCAAGATAACCAGTCATTATATTTAAATATTTCGCTTCTTATTATTTCTTGCTTAATTTTAACAAAGTGAATTAGTTTGACAGTATTAGTCGAAAAATAAATATTACTTTTGAAAATTAAGTATAACAATTATGCCTTTAGAAAAAAAATTATTTTTGAAAAAAGTTACTTTTTATTTTTATTAATATTCAAAACACTTTTTATGTAATCTGTTATTTCTTATCAAAGGGAGCATTTGGGTGTTGGCGCTCTGCAGGATTGATCATTAGACCAAAATCCACAAAATTTGGTATAGATATATATCAGAAAATCTGGGAGAGCAACTTGGAATGATTTTCTTGAATTTTTAAATAGAATTTCAATTAATAAAGACTTAGGAGTTATTTGGACGTTTTTCAACATAACTTCCAAGAATATCAAGGCATGTAAATAATTTTTAGGATCATCATAAAATTCAAAACATTATCTTTTGAATGATATTAAGTTGTCGTATGATATTTTTTTTTAATTCGGCAATTTTTAAAAAATATTTTTGCCTAACTTTTGATTATAAATCTCGTTGTTGCATACATCCACCAAATACTCAATTGTATGATTTTTCTTACACTACTGAATCTTATGAATAAAGATTCTGTTAATAACCTGCACAGTTTGCATGAGAAGTCAGAAAGTGAAATTACATTTCCGAAAAAGACAAAGTGCAATTTGAAACAGATTATTCAAATGCTTAAGTTTTTCATATTATGATGTCATAGGATTCAATTCTATTAGGAAAATGCATGTAAAAATAAGCGGAATTGGTAAAAAGCTATAAAATATTGCAGGAATAATGTCAGCCACAACTTGATGCTTAAAAATGTTTTGTTAAAGGAATTATAAACAGCACATTATGTATAACATATTTAATTAAAATTAATGCAATTTATACTTCCTACTGGAACTGCAATAAAATGGTCTCTCTTTTGCTGACTGATGATGAAATATAATTTAGCTAGAGATAATTTTTTAAGCGGTATCAAATCCAGTATAATTATCGTAATTATGGACGGATAGTCTTATTCAAATTCAGCAATAATAATAATAATAAACATTACAAGTGAGCTTTCGGAATTTTTAAGAATCTATAAGTTTTCTTTTTCATGATTTCAAGATGCAGTTTTTTAAATTAATAAACAGTATTTATAAAGTATCGAAAAAGACAGCTTATAGGATATACAGAATAAATATCCTTCTCGAATTGTAAGGGAAATTTGATATCCTCTCCCTTTCGTGGTGCGATAATTTGAAACAAGCGTGCCGACTGATTTATCGCCCTCCTCATTTAACCTCACCTATGAGATGTCTAACAAAGAACCCTCCTTTTGCTTCGAACAGGGCTTTTTAACATATATGAAAAGATTCCGTTTGAAATGAATTATAATTTATCATACTATAATTCATCAACGTGGAATTAATTTGATCATTAATTAGAAAAATAGAGAGAGAGTTCTTCTTGACTCTTTCTCAAGTATTTTCTAATAAAGGGATTAACCCTATCTCACCTCGGCACCAAATTGTGATTTTTTGGCAAAGCCTTAAAAGTCATAAGTACTCAGTTTTTATTTTCAGAGCTCCGCACATGAAAACTGTATGCTGTGCAGTGCAGTTAAGTAAACCGAGAGAGTGTTTGTTCTCGACTCTTTCTCAAGTATTTTCTAATAAAAATGTCAACTCTACCCCACCTCGACACCAAATTGGGATTTTTTTGGCAAAGCCTTAAAAGTCATAAGTACTCAGTTTTTATTTTCAGAGCTCCGCACATGAAAATTGCAGTGCAGTTAAGTAAACCGTAACTAGTATTAACTACATGCCATTTAGTGAAGAATAGTAACTAGTAGATCTGCAGCGATTTTAATCGTTAATTAGTCGTTGGGATGCGATTAATCGCTAAATTTCAACCGTTTGAAATAAAAATTTGACACAAAATTTACATTCTCAAGATCACATATCATTTATTGAAGGCATCGCATTTTTGAATAATTGCGTTTACATGCTTACAAAAGTATAGATCTGTAGACGTTTAATACTTAGACAGATTTTATTCAAAAATTGTTGCAGATATATATTTTATATGATAAATGTATGTACCAAATTTTATCTATCTAGTTCTTTAAGTTTTGCAATTATCATGTTAGCTTGTACTAGGTCAGGCAAACATACAGACTTTCTCTGAATAGATTTCATTCATAATTTTAGAGAGATTTAAAAATATAATGTGAAGTATATTTATCAAATTTCACCCCTTTAGTTTAAAGCCTTTTGGAGTGATCGTTGTTGTTGTTAATGGCACTTCTCATAGACAAGCCCACTACCTTTAGAAGCCAGTGATTTTAAGCCAGAGGTGCGTCTGTTGTTTTTTACAGTAGCGCCATCTAGGGCCAAGAGTACGACTTAGCTACACCCACGTCACAACCCGTTTTACGGGGCGGACTTCATTCAAGCATTTCACTCACTCATCCACAGATTGTAATTTAGACCTGAATCAGAGAACGATCACCTCTGATGCAGTACCCGCAGGGATATTACTCTCAACATGGAGGACTTTGTGATCACGACAGATTTATACGTGCTCCAGCCATCACACACACACGAGGAGTCTTTGGTCAGCGGGATTCAAACTTGCTATCCAAGAGACGCGAATCCAACGCCCTACCAACCAGGATCTCCCGGCCGAGTATTCACTGATGTTCAAAAAGGCAAGATAGACAGGTATAATTCAAAAAACCTACTTTTTGGACTCGGGGAGATCTGGAACATAGAGATTTATCAAAATCTGAATTGCAATATTTTCCCTACATTTTCATATACTATAGAATTGAAAGAAGCTATGAAAGAATCGTGAACGGTTTTTAAAATACAAATGAAAATGTTTGCTAATTGTCATGATAGTTAATTTTTGGATATAAATTCCATACATTAGATATCTAGGAGCCGCATTTTCAGGCATCTTTATTGATAATGAATCAAACTATTATTCTCATTTTTGGCAAATTTGGTTTTTTCGAAGTAAGTTTGGATTTTTTTTTCATTTAAAATAAAAAAAATATATTTTTATTATTTTTTGTTATTATATGTTTGTCCATTTTGACTTTCACGTTAGAGATGGAGTGAAAGTCAAAAAATTTAGTTTTTTGCTTTTGAAGGATCTCGATACTTTAAATCTAATTTCAATCCGAAAAAAAGCATTTCTGATGTTGTCTGAACAAAGTAACTTAGAAAGTGTTCAAACAAAAGGCATGCAGTCAATTCATGATCTTCATCTTTCTGTGAGGAAAGTTATAGGTTCAGTTCTCTAGATGTAAACTTATAAAAACTTTTAAAAATTTTAGTATGTAAATTATTAATAGTATAAATTGTTGGTAATGAATTCCTTAGTGCATTTGGGCTTGCGGATAGAAGTTTCTTATAAGAAAAACTCAACCAAGGGCCAGTTTTCGCTAGCAATCTTCCAAAAACACAATCCACCATGATGTTTAAGAACTAGATCAGATTCCTATTCAAGAATTGTCTAATTTTTCTGAGTCAAATCAGCCCAAAAAAAGTTCTTCGTTTCTCTTTTGTCACGAATCTTTGTTTCTTGAACTTATTTAGATATGTTACGCCACACTGAACTAGAACCAACCTATGAAAGACAGATTTAACAATGTCAAAATAATGAAAATGGAAATGATTTCGAAGTGAACTAAGTTTCAAATTTGCTCTGTGAAGATTATTTTCATATTTTGAAGGAAAATATTATTATTGATATCTAACAACAATATTAAATGTTATACCTCGATTTTTGGTTAAAATTCAGAATACAGACAGTTGAAAAATTTTAATTACTTTGATTATTGACAGTAGTTTAAATTTTAGAAATAGAATAAACTTTAATGAACGATTATTTAACTGAAAGTTTTATGTTTATAGCTGTAAAATTTTTATTAATTCATTCTTCTGATTATAATATATAACAATAGATGCCAGCACTAATACATAAAATACACCAATATTTAATAAATGAATATGAATTTTGGTGCTGCCATCTAGTGAATAAAATAAACACGAAAAAATTACATTATTTATTAATACTATCATTATTTGAATTTTCACTAAACCTTGTTCTCAATTTTAAATTCCTTATTTAGTTTTCAACGCATTTCATTATCATCATATAGATGCTCTTTCACTTCTTCTAAAGTTTATTCTTGCCTTTATTGAAATTAAATTTCAGATTGAAAAATATTTCTAAATATAATAAGCACAATAAATAAGCAAATAATTAATAGATACAATCGTCTACTGCTGTCAGTGCCTAGTAGGCCCCTTACACATAAGCTAATGTTTGCCATCAAGAAGTGTGTTGCCGGCGTCCTGGCATAGAGATAGCGCGTCTTCCCAGTGATCTGGGCTTTCCGGTTCGGGCATGGTTGTTCTTCTGTGTTCTATCTGTGAGGTGTGTGAATATGCCCCCTTGTAAAAATGGGATGTGCAAGCGAATGTGATGCATGAAGAAGTCGTTCTATTGGCCCTAGTTGGTGCTACTGAAAAAGCAAGAGGCGCTCACTAGGCTTAAATCAGTGACAGATAACTGTCAGCAGGATTGCAAAGTGCCATAAGTCACAACACACAACTCAAGAAGTGCGTTAGAGAGGGAGAAAAACGAAGGTCTTGACCAAGCAAATTTCCCGCACATTTTTTTAAAACCAAATAAACAAAATAGGAGATAATCTGTGTAAATGTTACACTCAATACTTCCTATGCAAGGCTGAGAATGCTACAAGAACTCAGATTTATTTCCGATTTTTGCATCAGTGTACAAAATTGATTTTTATACTTTTTTTAAATCTAAAAATTTGCTTTTTGATAGTATTAACTTTGCTGTTGTGTAACTTTTTTTCTGACTTTTGATAATTTTTTAAAATTGTGTATTTTTTGCATATTTATCAATAATGTATTTCATTGTTGCAATGAAATTCGCATTGTTTTCATTATTTCATTGAATATGATTTTTTCCAAATTTTGAAACCTGAAGAAGAAAGAATCTGCATATTATTTACACAAACCAGTTTTATATTTCAGAGCGTATAAGAAAAATTACATACAGCATCAAATGATATTTAGAAACTGCCAAAAATAAATTTATCTGGAATTTATTGATAATTTTCGAAGAATAATATAAAATTTAATTAAATACTGCGAATGGCATTTCGTAAGCAAATAAACAAAATGTTTCGAAACATTTAAAATATTTTAATTAAGTTGGATTGGCAGGAAAATACTTGTCGTGTCGGATACTAATTCTTAATTTCTTTGCTAGATGGCATAGCAGCAAGAGTTGGTTCATAGTCCACTTGTTATATTAGAGTTTTTTACTATGTCAATACATGTCAGTATACTTTTAATGTGTAACCGACTTTGAATTAGAGTGATGTTATGTTTGTATGGTAAATATGTCGAGTTTCCAACCAAGTAAGGAACATATGTGGCGCGTATTGCTTTTCTATCCAATCAAAAGAGAAAAACGAGTGAAATAGTTGGAAGTCGAAGATATTTTAAATATTAGTTCAGTTAATAAAAAACAGTAACAACAACAATAAAAGTAGGTAGATTTTGAAAGACACACTTTTTTTTGCATTTATATTTTTTTAATAGGGGCACGCATCTTCCCCGTGATCTGGGTGTAACGGATTCGAATCCCGGTTCAGGCATGGTTGTTCTTCATTTATGTTCTATCTGTGAGGTGTGTGAATGTGCCCCCCCCCCCCTATTAAAAGGGGTTGTGCAAGCGAATGTGTGAGTTTCATCTTCATATGAGTTAGAAGTCAGACTTCTGCCCTCGGGTACTCAGGGGTCTTTACCCTCAGAAGCTAATGCACTCCCTTTCCGTGGTAACGCAGACACGACATCATCAGCATCATCAATAGAATTTTATAATAGAACTAACTGCTTTTAATTATGTCATATAAATGAATTATAAAATTCTTCTAAAGCGAACTTCCGGGTGAACCGGAATTATCTTCACCCGTCCATGTGTAAAATTCCTAACTTTTTTCTCTCTGTAACTTTGAAGCATACTACAGCACATAAACCATTTTTTGCATCACTTTAAGATAAAAAAAAATTCAGCAATACTAATTTCAATTTTTTTTATTTCCAATTTTTTTTTCCTCTAATTTAAGAAAGATTTCAAGTATATAACGCAACAATGTTTGCCACTTTTTTAGTTATTTCATTTATATTCAAGGTTGCAACGATATGAAATAATTTTTATGTGTTCACTTCATCGCTACCATATAATTAACATATTAAATTTTTAAAAACAAAATAAAGGAATACGAATCATGTCTAAAATATAACCATATTACAATGTTTTGGATTGAAAGTTGCAATTTTCTTTAATTTTTTTCGATTTTTCTTTACATATTTGAGAATTGAAAAGTTGAGGTTGATCATCGATGGAAAGCTTTCAAGACACAGCTAAAGCTCTTAATTCTATCAATCTTGTAAAAGTCAAAATACTCATTCATCGAAACTACGGAGGACCCAAAATATTAGGACATTACAGAAAAACTTTCTCCTCTTTTTGTTAAGAACCATTGATTGAATATCCGTAGTGCGTGCTTTGTTCGTTAGAAATGATCATTGAAAAAGAAATTCGGGCTTTCCTCTATACTGAGGTACCTGAAATCGAATAATCTTAAGAATGAGAGTGTTAAAGAAGTCGTTTAAGGGACCATTAGAAAACGATGCACTAACGAACTGAAAATGGTAAATTGTTTACTTTAACTATGCAACATAAGACAAATTTTTATTATCCGAATCTTTCAAAATATTTGTGGTTTGTTATCTTACTTATAATGTCGTTTAATACAATAATTTAATTATAATTATTAGATCAAAAAAATTATTTTTAATAGTATTGAATTCTCTCTCTGTGACTGTATTGTCAGTTGGATTTCAGGAATACTCTACTTTTATATGCATTTTTGTTTTTAATTTGGTCTGAGGAAGAATCCACGGAGTCTAGATTGAATCAATACCTAGATAAAAATCAATATAAAATGAAAAGTATTGTTGAATTTTTTGTTTTAATTAAATTGTAATACATGAATAATTTTAAACAAGAAGTATTTCTAATGATTTTTTGTACTGACAATTAATAATGTTAGGTGTTTAGGGTTTAATTTAGGTTAGTTATTTTAACGACCTCTTTCGAAGCAACACTTATGCTATTTCAGGATGGACTTTGTTATTCTTGATTGTTCGAAGTGTGGTCAGGTGGTGAGAGCAGCAACTGAGCCAACTCTTCCTCTCCAAGATTCCGCATTATATCAGCGGACAACATTTCACCACTTTCGATTCAAAATACATTAGATCCGATTAAATGATAATTGTTTATCAGAATTGGGTTTCAAATCTAATTTTCCAGTCTCACAGTCAAAATATATCGCTATGCTACCACATTCTTAGACTCAAAAAGTTAATAAGAGTTAATCTTTCTTGAATAAACATAAATTTGTTTTTTTTTCTCTTATGTATTGCGGAACATACTAATTAATTATGATTATATGTGTTAGTAATTATTAACATATATAAGGGAAAATAAATATAATTCTCAGTTTTGCATATATTAAGATATTTCAGATCAATTAGCTATAATAACGGATAAAAACTTATCTTTTTGCGATAACCTTTCTTGATTCTTCATTTGCCCCCCTCCCCCCTCCCCAAAGGGATTTTGTTACAAAAGAAATTCTGTTTCGATAACTATTTTTTTTCTTTCTTATGATCAATTTTGGATTCCAATATTATTCCAAAATTCAGCAATGCATTACCTAATATTTCCCACATAATGCAAACCGATGAACAGAATAAGTTTCACTATTTAATTTCTCTATCATATAATTCAAATTTCACCAGGCTAAAAATGCAATTGTAGTTTATATATATATTTTTTAAATTTCCTAAGATTAGTATTAATTTCAAAACCCATACATTATTAAATTATTTAAGAAACAATATGAAAAAAAAAAATTAGCATTCACTGATTCAAAAATTAGTTGTCGATCTTTTTATTATTATTATTATTATTTTACAATTAGTATTGAAACCTAATCATCAATTCTGCTCTACAGAAAACATTGATTTTGATTGAATGAAACTAAAATGGATAACAGTTTTTGGAATTTGGAGAATGTCTTATCTCCTTAAATGGTAATTTAAACTTCACGAATTGACTTATTTGGAGGGGGACGGGATTTGAACTGTGACAGGGCGAGAGTAGGACAGACGCTTCCCTCCTGTATTTTTCTGTTTGTCAAAACATGTTTGGGTAGAGAGAGAAGGACCTCCATTGTGTGTTCTACAATGACATCCTCCCATGACTGTCAGTGATTTTGTACCACTCTTTCACTACCATCAAGATAACAGAATACGAGTGTTGAAGAAGCTGTTTACTGAATGAATGGCCATTTTTCAGTAGTTAGACACACATGGGGGATTCTTGTTTCGTACCTGTGTTATCGCTGTTAGGGAAATCTTTTTTATTTTCTAGTCTGAATAATAGGGTTTAGGTGTCAAATTTTCTTGATCTCCTTGTAAATGTTTTCTCCTGCTCATTACGGAACAAAAATTAAGCCTGACAAAAGCGTCGCAGCATTGATTTATTACCTGTTGGTCACATGGAGAGCATATGTGCGTATTCCATTGAAAAAAGAAAGATAAGAAGAAGGCAACAATAATGGTCGTACTTTTGATGGATTGCTGCAATAGGTTGTCGATTACATTCAGTTGGATAGCAACTGTGAAAGTTTTGAAGAGTTTCTATTTGGCTGTATCTGAATCTGGACAACGGTTCAATGAGTTTAAATGGTTTTTATGGAACAAAGTATTTTGCTTAATATTCAAATCGAAACTCCCTTATGTGGACTTAAACTTTTAAAGACTGATTTTATACAACAAAACTATTTAAGAATCCAGATTGAGACTTAACTCCAATGCTTCGCCTTTCTTCTAATACTGGTATACATAGTTATCTTCAAAGAAAAAAAATTCAAAAAAGGCTAAATCGTGTCCTTTTTTATCTATTAAGTATAAGCAGGCACGGTAAATTTATAAATGTGTCAGGAAAATTATTTTTTATTAAGGAAATAATCTTGCTATAAATTTAAAAGTCACACTTTCTATATTTCTTATAATCCCTTTGGGGATTGTAAGAACTCGTATATGTAAGAAATCATAAATATAATTGAAAGTCATTCAGTTTTAATATCGTATTGTATTGAAATTGACTGAATTCTTCATAATTAAGAATGATCTATAAATTAAGAAATGAACCACAACAAAAATGAAATATGAAATATAACTACAGGGAGCGACTTTATCAAGAGGCACCACCCCCTGTAGCTACAAAAGAAGCCTTTTCTGTTGAATGGCGGAAATATCCAAAATCCATTCCGTGCCCCGAAGGCTTCAGAAAAAGGAAGAAGTCAAAAACTAAAAAAACTACAAAAACACTCACACAAAAAATTCCAAAACTCAAGAAAACAAACTAAACACGCCACAAACCCGGTCACAAGTAAACAAACCAAATACGCCATACACCCGGTCACAAGTCAACATCAATAAACAAACCAAACACGCCACACACCGGTAACAAGTCAACATAACTAAAACCAGCAAAAAAGTCACAGTTAAAAAGTCCACCTAACCGGCAAGTCCAAAAAATTAAAAACATTCAAATAAAATTTCCAAGAAGTTTTTTAACCCTAAAATTAATATTACAAAAATTAAAGGGAAAACAATTAGCCTTAAGATTTTCTAGAAAATCACTAGAAGCAACTCTAAAGGATTCAACATTATTGCAAATCTTAAAAATTCTATTAATTTGCGAAAAAACCACATTTTTAAAAATCTTCCTACTTAAATTAGTTTCAAAGTGGCACAAAATAATAACTTTAAAACTAAATTCTTTCCTTTTATCAAATACTCCAACTTTAACTAAATCCTCAAAAACATCAATTTTAAAATCTAAATAAACCACACTAGAGCAACTTTCATTAGTCTTTTTCAAAACCAAACTATCAGGATAAACCTTATAAAGAAATTCAAAATTATTACAGTTAAACAAAATCAAATCATCTCTAAATCTAAAAGCTTCAATTTGTTTTTCTTCCAACAATTTCAACTCATAAAAATGCAAAAAAATATCAGCAAAAGCACTAGAAAAAGAATTGCCTTGAGGAATGCCACAAACCTGTTTAAAAAACTGAACACCATTAAACAAAATATTTTCAAACAAATTAAATTTACATAATTCGATCCAAACCTCCATATCCAATCCAGAATCAAACAAATACCTTTCAAAAACAAAATGACAAATTTCGAGCATTTGATCATGTGGTAAACTTGTAAACAAATTCTCAAAATCAAAAGTATTAACACAATGAATCCTATTACTCCTTAAGAACTCCAAGACTTCATGATTACAATTAATAATAATATTTTTTTCCCTTTTAATTTTATCTAAAGCAATATTTAAAAACTTAAAAAACTTTTTACTAATAGTAGAACTATAACTATTAGTACTACAGGCAATAAATCTAAATTTAATAGGAACTTTATGAAATTTAACAATTGGAAACAAATATGGATAGATGATCTTATTTAACCTAAACTTTAACTTTTTACTAAAAGCTATAATTCTTTTGTCAATTTCATTTTTACTTGAATTCAACTTCACATAAGTAATGCTGGAATTGTACTCTTTTAAAATAATTTGCTTAAAATAAAATTTACAAATAATGCAAAAATTATTTGAAGCTTTGTCAATAACAGTAATAATAAACTTATCATTAAGTGATTTAATTTTCCTAAAAGTCTCACAATCAATAAAATTGTCCTTTTCAAAATTACTCAAACTCAAAAATTCAAATTTCTTTTTAATTCCCAAAAAAACCTTAGTTTTCCACTCGGTAAATCCCTCAACAGGCCAGTGAAATTTTCTAGAAATTTTAGCTATAAAACGATCAAGATCTTTAATTACAGAAAACAAAATTTCTTTAAACTTCAATTTTTTTCTAGGTCTAAATTTAGAACCCTTACTGAGAAGTTTTTTCAACCTAGGATCACCAACAATATCTAAGTTCCCTGAAATAACATGTCCGTGATCCCCATCAACAAAAGGCTTAAACTCATCTAAAGAACAAAAACAATCACCCTCAGAAATATTACCCAAATTACAACTATTTCCATTATAATTACACACAATTCTTCTAAGAGTAGAAGAATACTTATACGCAATAGCTACCCTAACTTCATTTTTTAAGGGAAAAAACTCATTATTTTGGTTAAAAATCTCAGAGATACCAACATTGTCAAAACATTTATCCAGAAACTGAATAACACAAAAAACCTTATCAATATTACTCTCCTTTTCAAAAAGACCTCTATTTTCCTTAACAGAAATGGATTTTGGATATTTCCGCCATTCAACAGAAAAGGCTTCTTTTGTAGCTACAGGGGGTGGTGCCTCTTGATAAAGTCGCTCCCTGTAGTTATATTTCATATTTCATTTTTGTTGTGGTTGCTTCTTTTGGTTTGTTTCTAAGCTGCTTTGCGCTTATTCGAATCAAGAGTATTAAGGTTTTTTTGGGTTTTTTTTGTTTTATTATTATTATTATTATTATTTCTATTTCCCTGTTTTTAAGAAATGAACATAACTCCAATAGTTGGAAATAAGGAAATTGATTCTATCTAACTTCATGAAATTTCTGTGCTATAGCATTAAAGGATTCCATTTTTTATAATTGAAAAAAAAATGTAATTTGAGTGATAACCACCATTTATTCGCAATGATTATATAATGATTTTACAGACATTATTGTTTCCTTTTAAATATACCGAAGTCAATTTATGCTCACATGAAAAAAGAATTTGCAAGAATGATTCAAACTTGAAATTTTCAACACATGGAGCCAAACTGTAGTAATAATGAACTCTCGAATCTTGAAAATAGTAATAATAAACTAACTATAGTAGTAAAATTTTTCGTTGATTCAAATAATTGGTTATTTCTTGCTGTATGTTTTTTTTTGGCTATTTATTTAGAATATAAGAATTATAATTGAGTTTTGTGTCTTTTATTAGCTTTTGAATTTTATCTGATTTATCTAATTTGTTTTCTGTTTATGCTTCAATCATCCGTTTCAATAATAACCAATCATTGTATCAAAAATCAAGAATACAAAAGTTATTTAGTTCCGATCAATTGTTTTTTAATCTAACTTTTAATGATATAAAATACAAATTACATTGCTCGAGGAAGGATAAAGGGAAATGAATGTATTATAGAGGAAATGAGGTGGAATTTAAAAAATGTTAATCAAAGAGCATGAGAGTTTTTTTAAAAAAAGTTGGTAACCACTTTTAAAGAATTGTAGAAAACATTTCCTGAAATCGCTGTTTAAAAATCATTGATATCTGTATAAGCTCTTAAAAGATTTTAAGATTCAAACGGAACACCACCATTTAATGGTCACATGAATTCTAAAAGAGAGTATGTAGTAAGTAATGAATATTGCAAGTGGGTAAACGCTGAATCTTTAAAAATATTTTTGATTGTATGACCAGCCTGAGATTAATGCTTTGATGTTTTCCTGAAGAAAATCATAAGGTGAAGAATAATAATGCTCATATTTCCATTTTAAGAATTAGCTCGTTTATGTTTATTTGACTAAATGGAACAAATTAATTTAATTAATTTAATTTAATTAAATTAATTAATTAATTTAATGAAAGTTCTTATGCAAACAATTGAATAAGAACATAAACCAATAACTGAAATTGTGGAGTTAAATTTGATGTCAATAATGAATTCATTTATGAATTTTCTGTATAAACAAACTAGGTTTCATAAAAATAAAAATCACTAGTTATATTGATTATGAACTAGAAGAAATACTAATAAAGTAATTTCGAAACTATCTTGTACCTTTAAATTTTTTGTATAATTCAATCGTTTTAGATTTTTAAATATCAGAAACAAATAAAGTAGGAATTTATATTTTAAAATACACAATTAAATTATTAGTAAATAGTTAAAAAAAATGCCTGGTTATGCTTACAATTTTTTTTTTTCAGTTCAATTTACAATAACCAAACATTTACATTTAAAGATTAACATTTGGTTTGTAAAATTATAATTGATATAAAATTACTGATTGCTTTAATATGAATTTAAACCGAAAGTTAGAAAAGAAAAACCCCAAAATAATTAATTAACAGCCTTTTTTGGTTTATTAATGAAAAATTTTTTTTCCTTCATATTCTTGATTATATTTACATTTTTAATTATTTATGTTCGTATTTCGTATCCAAAGATAATGGTGAAATGTGCAAAGTAGATGAAAATAAGAATTTGGAGGCGGAGCTTGTTTCGAAAACATCTCCTTAACATTTCGTTATGGAGTATTTATGCCAAATACGCCAATTAACATTTGAGCAAATTTTTCTCACTCTTTTTTTTTTTTTTTTTCCTATTTTCTATGTTTTATCTTTTCTATAGTAATATTTTGAGTTCTTTGCTGTATTTCCCTTTTTGAAAAATTATCTTGTTTCTTCTGAAGGTCTTAAAAGGTTTTTGTTCAATTCTTATTTGGATTCGAAAAAAAAAAAAAAAAACCATTTGCATAGATAATTTTTAGTTTCCAAATAGTCAAAAGATCAAAGAAGTGTAAACTCTAAAACATAATTTAATTTACAGCAGCATCTTTTTTCTCTATAAAGGAAAGCACAGTTTTTATTTTTGTCGCATCTTGAATTATGTATAAGCTCATCCGTGTCAAAGATAACAGGCGTAAGATCAAAGGAAGTGCTCATTTGGAAAACGGCTTCTAATTAATATTTCGTCAAAGACGACAGAAACTCCAATATTTTTCTGATTGCCGTTGATAAAGAAAAAAGACCCCTCTCCTCTTCACATTCAGAATCGGAAATGGTTTATAAAAATAAGCAAAGGAATTATCTTCTGCATGTTTTCTCTTATGTCGACAGTGTCTTATGCATTAATTATTTTCATTTAATTATATATTTTAAAAGCATTGTTCACATTTCCTTTTTACATTCAGAATCGGAAATGGTTTATAAAAATAAGCAAAGGAATTATCTTCTTCATGTTTTCTCTTATGTCGACAGTGTCTTATGCATTAATTATTTTCATTTAATTATATATTTTAAAAGCATTGTTCACATTAAAAAAAAAACTAAATTATCAAGAAAACTTTTTATGATTTTTAAAATTTAGTTATTTTGTTTTATTTAATATTATTTTGCACATGTTATTATTATCCAATGTTAGGAATCTTTAAATTGCAGTAGCCCTGTCCGATTAATTCATTTTTGTTGTTACTGAAATATTTAATAAGTGAAAAAAAAAAGATCCGGAAGATTGGGAAATTTGTTTAAATCGAACCAAATTCAAACTATCAAAAAACGCCTTTCTCCTCAGTCCGATCAAATAATTTCATGATCATGCCACAAAAAAAAATGTTAAGGAAATTTATGCATTATAAGGTATGCTTTAATCTATTTATTAAAGTCTAGAATAGAATATAACCCTATTTTTTAAAAATTAAATCTCTATGCAATTAAATATCAAGAGTCTCATTAAAAATAGATTCAATATTATAAGTGATTGTCGTAAAAGAAGTAGAAAACATTTTTTTAAAAAAATTAATTAAAAATTAAGAAGGTGAAGAATTTTAATAAACAAATTAATGCTTAATTGGCTTGCATTAAAGGTAAAAAATAATTATACATTATTTTGCGGCAAAGTCTTATAAAATAAAATACATTTGCGGTTAATAAAAAAGAGATTTCTTTGCAATTTATTAAATTTATCTTACATGATTATGAAGCAATATTTCAATTTAGGACAGAGAAGACAAAATAAATCAAAATTATCTGTATAAAAAAATTCTCATTCTTGATTATAAAAGTTATATCATCTGAGAAGAGAAGTAGAACAAATATAAAACAATAAATAAATAAATAAAAAACTTTCAAAATAAAAATTTTTTCTCTTAAATTTTATTTTTTTTAAATAAAATGTATCAAAGCAAGAATGAGGAAAATAATCAAAAATTGACCGCATAAAATATAAAATTAAATTTTAACGTATGTGTACTAATCACTTAGAGTCTGAGTGATAAAAAAAATCGCTCAGAGAAACTTTATAATTTTGTATGTAAAATCTGATTGGAATGAGTCAATTTATATTTTTGCGCATATTCTTCAACATCTAGCATTTAATATCTAAATAAATTAGTTAATATTCTAAAAATGTTAAGTGCCCAGTACACATTAAATTTGATATTTTATGAGCTATTTTTTCAAATTTAAAAATATAATACTATAATATTGTATATGATAAATAGATAAGTTATGTTATAAACATACAGAAGAAAAAAACTGGAGAAATCTTTTAACCCTTTCTAGGGCCGTGGGAAGTATGCTTCCCACTAAATTTATCAATCTTTGTATGAAATTATGTAGGTTGGCATAAGTTCTGACAAATTTTTTTAGTAAGTCAGAATTTTAGATGCTTCAGTTCTTTATCTCAGACAAAATGACGTATCTGGATTTGTTACTTAATTATTAATTAATCAAATTTATCTAATAAGCTAAATGAATCCCTTTTCGTATTCTAATTTCAAGCCTAAAAATAATTTAACATAATATGACTAGAAAAAAATGGCCCTTTAAAGGGTTAAACGAATTATATCTCCAAACAGAGTACTTCCAAGTGTTCCTCACATATTCCAAAATGCGCGGCAAGTAACGGATTTTAGAATTAGTCTAAACCTCTTATTCTGTTAAAAAATACTATTGGAAATATTGAATGGAAATACTGAATACTGAATATCACTCGTCTGAGCTTACAGACTGTTAAAATTACAATGGATTAAAATCTCAGATACTTATATAAGTAAATAAAAAATAGATGTTGTTCATTGGATAAAGAAAAAGACTACATCATTAAAATGATTAACGTAATTTATTTACAATTTTATGAAATTTAGAATAAAATGACCATGATACATTCAAATACTTTATCACAAATTGTATTACGATCTTTCTGGAAAATACAAGATCTAATGTTACAAAAGAAACGTTAATGGTGCACAATGTATTACAATCTACATTAATTTCAGGATAACAGGACTTAATTTACAGTTTTTTGAGATTTATATATAAAAAATTATTTTGAGTCGAAAAAATATATTGCAGTATTATATAGCTGTATAATAATCAACATCGTCTTAAAGGTAGCAGAGTTTACTTTACAGTTCTAGGGATAGCAACAAATCCTCTAGTGATAAAAATTTCATTACATTAACATACTTTAAAGAAAGCAGGACTTAATTTACATTTATTTTAGGGGAGGGGGATTTATAAAAAAAGGATCACGTTACAAGGAAAAACAGTATTGCAATATTATACATTGTTCTACAGTCTACATATTTATAACAGTAGCAGAATTTAATTTACAGTTTTAGAAATAGCAACAAATTCTATAGTAATATAAATTTCATTTCATTAATATCTTTCAAAAATTAGC
>JAPMOR010066121.1:82386-94799 GCA_026543865.1 Argiope aurantia
GATGAAAGCACTGAACTACTCAATATAAGGGCGAACGTTAATTTATAGAAATTTCGGATATATTATTTATAAGCTTAGATTTATGAAAGTCAGAGATTTTAATGCATAGAAAACAAGAAGTTGAATGTTTGCTGAACATAATTTGGATAGAATCTTTGTCTGAGTCACTCTGAAGCGTCGAGTCTAGACACAGAAAAACCTATCGTTTCCCTAGAATTCCAGCACAAACTATCAATGTATTGCCAAAGGCATGTTGTAATTTAGCCGCCAATGCCACCTTGCTACTGGAACACATATGAGGAAGTAATTAACATTGTTTTCAAAGGTTCATGAAACGACTACTTTAAAAGAGAGACGTAACAAACAATTTTTGGCAATGAATTTTCAAAACAAAAAGAGAGCAAAACTATTGACCTTTAAAAAGAATTATCTTTAAAAATCTCAGACGAGGTATTCCGTGCGTTGAAAGTAAAAATGAAATTAAAACATTAAAACTAAAGAATATTTGTGTAACAGTTTAAGGTATTTAAAGTTATTAAATCCTGAGAATACCTAAAAGCCTGTGTAACTCAACAGTTGAAGTGGAATTGTGCTTGTGTTGAATTTAAATGGTTAGAAAAAAGTATAATTTTAATAATAATAATAATTTGTATCTATTAGATCGATGATACCCGAATTTCTTTGATCCTCAATACCGAAATAAATCCTAAGAAATCCAATAAAACTCTTTCTCCTTTCAATATTTTTTTTTTTTTACAAAATAGTCAGTAGTTTTTCACAGCTTGGATAAAATTAAGTAATTCATTTGGGACTTTATGAAAATTGCAGAAAAAAATTTAATAATAAGTGTGATGGCTGAGTCAGTTGATACGACAAATTTTTTCAAATCGTTGTTTTAAATTGGACTCACTGTCAAAGGCAGAATATATACCACAAAGCAGTAATGAGATTAAAATTCTTTCAGTTTTAGTACCTAGAGCCAGATATTGATCTTTGATTAATAATCAAAACTCAATTGAATTCATGGTGGTAAATAATATTTTAATGAATTGCGACAGCTTTTTTCTGTTAGATTATTTTCTTCTATTGCTATAAATGTAGGTGGAGCTGTGACATTAAATGGATGTGTAAGGCCATATAAAATCATCGATATTATCAATTTGAAAATTTATTTCACAATCCAGGTGATAAACTATGATAGCCGTTTTGCAAGAGGCTCTGGTTGTTACGTATAAGATGTGATTGAAAATACAAACAAATATTATAATCGCAAATCCCTCAAGTCAGGATATTTCAGGAATTATTGAAAACCACTGATTTAGATGAAGAAATCTAAACAATGCTTTATCGAAGGTTTTTAATCTCATTTTTGTTAAAATATATTTTTAAAGAAGCAAATTAATGGTCATTCATCTCTTAGATGAGAAAAATAAGCTTAAGACACACAGAGAGAGAGAGAGAGAGAAAAGACATTACATAGTATAAGTTGTTACGAGTGTCTGTGACTTTCTATGAATCATGATTACCTTTTTTTCAGTTTCTCTTTTCAAGCTGTCTATTCTAATAAGCATACGTAGTGGTTTTTATGTTATATATATTTGTAATATCATGCTAGAATTATTCTCTACAACTAATAAACATCCTCTTAGTTTAGTTTAGTTAGATTAACGTCCCGTTTGAAGCAACACTTGAGCTATTTTGGGACGGACCTTGTAATTTTAAACCGCGGTCAGATGACGAGGACGACACCTGAGCTGGCACTCCCCTCTCCACATCACACCACACCAGCGGGAGGACGTTTGGCCAGGACGGATTTAACGTGCAACTGACCCCCTTACGCGACGGTTCTTCGGTGGAATCGCGGCTCGAACCTGAAACCAGTTCCGAAACCGAGACCTTACCACCAGGCCACCGCGGTCCAATAAATATCCTCTACTATAGTTTTTTCTATATAATAAAAATACTATTATTTAAATTAAAATCTCTACTAATAATAAAGAAGAATGTATGTGTGTTGTCGTTTTCGATGAAGAATTCTCGCAGTTTGCGGGGGCTGGGTCGTTATAATTTTAATCTATCCGCATTCTTAAAATTAATAATTTCCCGATAACTTAAAAACAATTTCAAATTAACTTCTGAATTGTGCTCGGGTTTCCAATGTTCCTCAATTCACATGAGCCATAAATAAATGCTATAGCAGGAAAATTCAGAATGTTTCTAAAGATATGAGATCGGAATGCATTTCTACACTTCTTTCGGCTTTTCTGTTCGAGTGTGTTACTGGCTAATCACGGATTTTAATAAAAGAAAAAGCATCTAAGAATTGAGGTGTTGACCTGAGAATTATGATGAAGAATGCAATTCTTATTAAAAGAAATAATCGATTCTTCTTTACCAGGAAATGAATAATATGTAAAAGAATTTTAAATTTATCTGTATTTCAAATATATATTCTCTCTCTCTCTCTCTCTCACTCCTTTTTCAGATTAAAGCTAACCTATAATTTTTTCTAATAAAGTTTGAAATTCAGTTGATTGATAACTAATTCATTAAAGCAACCAACTTTCCATGATGTTGTACAATTAAATATTATTCCCTTTTTTTTTTGGAAAATAAACTTACAAAGAGCCTGTACGTAGCGACGTGGAAGAGCAATGTACTGTATACATAGATAGGACGTTTCAAAATGATCCGACCCCTGATTCAAGGGAAGCTATGCTACATTAAGAAGCGAAGAAAATTGCCATTACTGCACCCTTCAAATACAGAAGAGAAACTATTTATTTACATATGCACAAGCAAGAAGAAGAAAACAACTGTAATAAAAAATAGCGCCGTCTGGTGTGGGAGACCCTAATTATTTCAATTTTATACACAGCCATACTGTTTATGAAATGTTAAGAAAAATTTGTTCCTTCAGTTATGTGTAGTGACCGCAGGCAAGATTATCCAAATAAATTTATAGAAATTGAAAATACAGCACCATTTTCAATTCAATAATTTTATTAAATGCTTTGAATTTTCATTTCAAAACTGAATCATGTTTATGAATTATATATGACTTATATTGTCCTAAAAAAATCGGTTGTTTACTTCTGTCAATAGAAGACATAAATTGAATAATAAGTATTAAATAAAGAAAAAACAACATCACTTAATTGTATAAAATAATGTAATTAACAAATCTCCATTATGTAAAATACAATGAATATGCTACAATGTAGAAGAACCTTACATCATACGATTAGAAATATCTCCCATTTATAATAAACTTGATATGACACAGATAATAGCATTAGGCTGCTGCACAATGCTTTACAATCAATAATCTTCCATTAGTTAAAATAAAATGCTTATGATACAATGTAGAAAGGCATTGAAGCACATGATTTAAAAATGTTTTGGATTTATGATAAACTGGGTATGTTACAATAAACAGCTTTGCAATGTAAACTGCTGTACAGTTCTTTGACATGACTTTGACGTTCTTTTACAGACTATCAACAACCATTGAAGCAATTTCCTTAATATTCATCTTCCTTGTAAAACATGAAAAGAAAAAGTATAATAAACACCAACACGCCAACTGCAATACCAATTTGAGTGATAGCCTTTTCTGGAAGCCATTTACTTAAGATGTAAGCTGTCAAAATTATTAAAAATAAGAGAACACAGAACAGCGAGTAAAGAAGAAATCGCACCAACCAGAACCAGCTTTCATTCTTTCCCGAAACAGAGCAGCTATAAAGAAATTGGATATGGTCAGAATGCGTTATATTTGTTAAAAAAAATGTATAAATAAAAATGTCAAAAAATAATGTATAAACAGAATATTCTATGATTTGATAACAGAAAAATATTGTGTATTTGCAAGTTATTCACTCCAAATATTCTCAATACCAAATTTCAAGAATATTTTACTCGTCATGCCTAAAAGGATCGGGGATTCCATAAAAATTATGTACGATATTTATCCATACTTTTATTGGATCAAGCAGCTAACTTTTTATTTTATAATATATAAAAATATAATACTTTTGTCATTTAGAGAATATTTTTCATTTGATAGTATATGTTTATGTGTCTACTCTAACCTTGGCCAAATAGAAATCCATTAGAGACAGACATATTTTCAATTTGAAATTTCTCCATTTTTTATGGGCATATAAAGTTAAAAGAAAGAAGACAGTTAATTTATATTTATGAATAAAAATAATTATTGAATAAAGTAAAATAACTGAGTAAATGGGTAATATAAAATAATATAATTGAAGAGACAGTGTAATAAATAAGTAAATATTATGAATAAATGATGAATACAAGAATAGAATGAGTACAGAAGCAGATTCCTTCCTTCATTTTTTTGGTGAAACGTTTGAGAATCAAATTTGAAAAAATGAACGAAAAGATGCTATTCTGATGAGAGAACTAAGGAAATAAATAAGATTAAATTTGAAATAATTTGTTTCGTTTCTTTTTTCAGAGCTCATTATCCAGAATGACGTGAAGAATGTCTTGAATTCCTCCTCCGCAATAAGATGTTGCGATTTTTTTTTTAAAACTTTATAGATAGCATGCTTTAGCATATACTTCCATTCCAATTTTAAAAAATACTTTAAAATTTATTTTCATTTATATTTTATGTTTTTTCAGTCAATAGATTTACAATTTAACAAACTAAAAAAAAAAATCCAAAAAATGCTTTGAAAAGTTATTTTATCAGTTTTGATAGCAGAAGTGAGGTTTTTTTAGGTATAAAATATTGGTGATATCAAAAATGCTTTACTAAATATAAATAACAGGACCAGAAGACAGTAAGAATTTCCTCTTCCCTTTGCAGTACATTTAATGACTGAAATAACATAAAATATAATTCTTTAAATCATTAAAAATATTTTTCATCTGAAAATATATAATTATTTCTAAACGATTAAGAAATTAGTAATTGAAGCACGATTAGAGTAGACACTATGCTGCCTGTGAAAAGTAACATGATCAAAAATGCAAAACTAATAATTTAAATAAAAATTTGAATTTCAAAAAAAAAAAAAGGTGGGGGATGGAGAAGGGTCGGATCCTTAGTACAATGAAAATAAAACGTCCATGGTAGAATACTGATTATAGGCTTTTAAAACGGAAACTTTTAGTATATAAGAATCAAATTCTGAGGTATTTAGCAATTTAACGGCAACTCCAACATCGTGATGTTTCGGAGTTAAGCGGTGTGACAAAGTGGTCAAGTGCACCTCAACATCATAATTTGGAATAGCAATTATAATTTGTAAGTTTGAGGGAAAGATTAAAATAAATTGAAACTAGTTTAGACAAGCTCATAAAACTCTAACTCCATGAAATTTGGTATAACTATTTAATTAATTGTTATGGTCTAATTATTAACAGAAAAATAATATATTATTTATGGGCAAATAGATAACTTTAATTCATTTGCGTTGGACATACCTTACTATGGGGACCGATTAATTTAACCAATTAACTATTTATTTAATTAATTTAACTAATTAACGATTTAATTAACTATTTTAAGTAGTTATTTTGAATAATCCAGAACATTTCACGCGTAGTGTGTTGAGTGTTCAGAAAATTTCACGTGTAAAATCATCGTAGCTATCTAAGGCTGAAACAGAAATGATT
This sequence comes from Argiope aurantia, assembly GCA_026543865.1. Taxonomy (NCBI): domain Eukaryota; kingdom Metazoa; phylum Arthropoda; class Arachnida; order Araneae; family Araneidae; genus Argiope; species Argiope aurantia. The sequence continues at coordinate 88,039 of JAPMOR010066121.1, forward strand.
TTGAATAAATTTTAATCCTCCAGAGAGAGGATTTAATCAGAATTAGAAATTCTCGGTCTTTTTACAGATGAAAAATTAGTATAAATATTGTCAACTGCAGCCCTAGGTCTTTTTCTAGAGTTTGGCACAGCAGGATCATATGCTGGCAGTTGAAATAATTCGTCGCGAATTTGGGGTAATTTTTAGAAGAACTCCGAAACAGGTTTAATTTGGAGGTCATTATGAAGTATTTTCCTTCCAATATACCAGGGCGCTTTAACAATTTCCATCAGATGCTTATTTTGAAAAACTTGCAACTTCATAATGTTTTAGCCTGAAATTGCTCCCCAGATTTGAGAGCCATACATCATTGACAGTCTAATCGAGAGCTTACTCCACGGAGCAATGACACTATTGAGTTTAACACTCGTTATCCTAGCTTTAGTGATGGCCGCTTTAATATGGCTATTAAAGATTAATTTTGCGTTTAAAATTAACCTTAGGCATTTGCATTCATCTACCCAGGGGACGGTTTGGTCGAAAATTTGGATTGGATTTAAATCGGATCGTTTAACTATGACTATAATACAAAAAAGTCTATCCTACCTTAAGGAATGAGGAGATAATGGCTCCTCTAATAATTCGTTTCGGAAAATCTCTGAAACGTTAATCTGTGTATCTGAAGTTTCTTTCCTAGCTATTTTAACATCTGGCGAAGTGGCAGATGACTGAGCTAAGGTTTTTTCAACCATTATAATAAGAAGCAAACTTTTTCCTGAAAAAAAAAATTAGTAATATATAATACAGAAAAATAATTGGCATATGCTTGGTACGCAGTAAAAAATACAGGTTTAATCTTTGGCATCAGTTTTTAATTACTTAAGGTTTGTTTTAAGTAATTAAAAATTTATGCATAAAAATTTACTGTGAAAAAAATCCAACTATGCGTGGATGCTGTTTTATTCATTTATTTATTAGAATATATAAGCAGGCATTAATATAAATGTAATGAGAGAAATAATCTTTTAATGTAATGTTAAGTCATCCTAAAGAAATGACTGCTTTGTTGGAAATTAATAAATTGTTTATGATCTCGAAACATGATTAAAAATGAATTTATGTTTCAAATATTATTTCGAATGCATCTAAGTTAAAAAAAAGTTTACCATATAGATTATATTTTAATTCTAAATTGAAACATTAATTTGATTATAATTTTATATGCAAGATCTTTATTTATGGCCATTCGAAGTGGAATTTTAATTATAAAAGACCATAAAAAAACCTGTTGAAAAGAATTTACGAAGAAATTATAACTGTTTTTCAGCAAAAAAAAAAAAAAAAAAAAAAAAAAAAAAAAAACTGATAATTTTTTTAGGAATGGGCCAAATGCCAATTTGCATTCAATGGCTTTTGACCCAATCCCTGTTGTTAGTTATGGATATTGACATTCTTATTCAGATAGAAATGGGCCTCATCCGTCCATAAGATTTTCCATGACCAATGTTCGTTAATAATGTTACATACAGCACTATTACCCGCAAATAGTGCATTTTAGAACTTTTTTTTCGAAAAATTAAATCTCATTTTCTTGTGTAAACTATTACCAGATTTTGATGATAGCAAAATTTGTTTTATAAAGTCTCATTCTACTAAAATAAAAACATGATTAGAGCTTGAAATTAGACAGTACTCCATTTATTTTAAATATCGCATAAATGTGTGAATGCTTATACGATAGTTAGGCATTTGTTACAAAAACATTTTTTTTTAATATAATTTTTTTTAAAAGAAAAATTTTTATATGACAGTTAAAATTGGTTATGTATATAATCAGGGGTGTTGGAAATTCGTTCGTAAAATCTTATTTTGAAAAGGCGCCAACTAGTAAAACCATATGGCGTTTCTTGAAAAAAAGAATACCCCCCCCCCATCAGACAAGTACTTTTAATAGGTTAAATGCCCTAGAATTCTAAGTAACGATTCTGATAAAAGCTAAATTATTCTAGCTTAAGGCATTCAAATTTGTTAAGAAGGCCCTGCATGCGCGGGCAGGTCAGGCTTTAATTATTTCCTATCTTGACTTGCCATTAAAATTCGCTATATCATTTCAAAATTTGAAAGAATGATTGACTGCTATTCAAGATTAAACATGTACAATATAAAGACATCATATAATAAATATTATTAGTATTAGCTTTAGTTATTATTAACTTATTAGCAACTTTAAGTTTAAAAAATTTTTAATACAATACATAAAAAGAAAAATGTAAATTTAAAATTTATATTTAAAAGTAAATAAATTGTAAAGTTTTCTTTTTGCATTGGTGCAGTTTAAAATAAACAAATGTTTCCTTTAAAAGAGAAAAAGAAAAACAGCTATTCCTAGTTGATTATCGAACAGTATAAAAGACATGCACATTACGAATGTCTTTGTTAAAAAAATAATACTTACCGGAAAAAACAGCAGAACCTACAAATATTCTGAGGTCGAAAGGGACGGTCGAAAGTCCAGCTAAGTGCCACCTATCTTGTCCGAAGCAACAGAATGAATGACACTACAATCACAATGAGGATTCTCCCTCCACTTTCTTGGAACTCATACAAAAGATGAGTCCATTTCTCAAAATGGGGGAAAAGGAAACATTTGCTGGTACTATATTATCCACATGTCGTTGGTAAAAATTAAATTATTTCCAATTCAATTAACTGAAAAACATTAATAAGTAGGAACTTATAAAATAGCTTTATAAATTTAAATTTCAGTCGGCATAATATTGTATTCCTCTCAAAATATTAATCTTTCTAAAAAGCTAAGTTTTATTTTGAAACAAATATTTAAAAAAAATCATTTTATAAATAATTTGAAGTCTCTCTATGGGTGAATGGAGATTAGTTTTCAAATTAGAAGAAGGAAAAATAAAAAAGTAAATATTTCTTAAGCAGTTGAATTAATTTAAATTGCAATGTGAACAAACTAACTGTTAGAAGTTTATCGAACACAGTGAGCTTTGATAAAATTCATTAAGATTATTGTTATTAGTTCTATCAACACTATTTTTGTGGTTATTTTGTACAAGATGATAAACCATTCCTACAAAGTTATTCCGAACATAATATGAGCTGCCGGAACACTAGACGTGAACATGTTCCTTCTAAAATCAAGAAGACAAAAACAAATTTCCTGTAATCTTAAATTTATATGTAGAAGAAAAAACACAATGTCTCTATTGCATGCCAATTCTTTTCATTTCACTTAAGCAAGCGAAATTACAACCTCACCCCCACACCACCCCATGCTCTAAAAATAATTTTATCGTTCAATGTTAAAAAAATTTGGAAGTAGTCAGAATATACAATCTTATTTATTTTCTTGTATGCGAAATATACAAAGAAAAAGTCTTGTAATCGTTAAAAAAATTTGAAATCGAGATTTTGATAATCTCCACAATTTAGACCTTCAAAATTCGGCACATTTTTGGAATTATGTTTATCTATCTATTTAAACAATAACTGAAAAGCACTTTATCCAGATTGGTGAAATTGTATATGCATCAAACATATATTTCTATCAAAATTTTAAGCAAAATATATTTACAGAAAATTTATAACTGTCAGAGTGTAAAGGAATGCCATAACTACAGCATTAAAAAAGCAAAATAAAATTTAAATTGATAAAATTTGGTACGCTGTTTTAACATTTATTTTGAAAATTTATTTCAAACTTTAAACAAAATCCGTCAATAGGTCGATCTATCATTCGTCTATATAATTGCAAGTATACATATGCGATAATTCAAAAAATGCAATGGCTTAAATTAATGAAATTAAGCATTATGATTCTGCTATTAATTATTATTATAAGATTATATTTCTTTGTCAAATTTATTAAATCTGCCAAAATAAAATATCTAAAATGCATACTCGTTTTCCATCATTATATTGCGAACCACAAAACACTCTGATGCGGGACTCTGAAAAAATCTGAGCACTCATGGTGTTTACTGGCTTTCCCAAAGGCCGCACTTTTTATGAGAAAGAGAGAGAGAGAGAGTATAAGACATTTATAAGGCAGCTTGCGGGAAAATTACGAAAAGGCCATCTCCACGGTTGTTGTTCAATAACTCTTTTGCTCCGTTAAAGAATAAATAAATAAATAAAATAAGATAAAATTTTTAAAAAATATTTCTGAGCAAACGTTTACTACGCAAAAAGTAACTACGCTTTATAATAAGTAACGATACATTCAGTGTTCTACTAAGTAAAGTGTTTCGGCAATTTTTGTATCATGTATGCTTGATAACGCAACATACAGATGTACGAAGATTTTCACGTTAGAATACTTGGCGTGTTATAATTGTTTTTAATAGCATAATTACTAATTTTCCTCGTTTTTTTTTATTTAATTAAATTTGGTAGGAGTGAATTAACATATTTTTCTTTCTCAGAAGAAACATGAAAATCAGTAAATATCACCAATGTGATTATTTCGGGACTTAAAACATTTTGATAATATTAACCGATTGATAACAGAAAACCGAAATGGGTAAAATCAACTCTATATTTATCATCTCAAAGAAAAAGAAAAGAAAAAAAAGTTTAACTTTGCTCTATTTATAAGCCTTTTCAAAATTAATCATTAAAAATATTTTATGATTGTTTATCGACAATTCTTCCTTAAAGGTTCATACATATATTGTTTGTATTTCTTAAAAAAAAAAAAAAAAAAAAAAAAAAAAACTTGTTTGTTGAAAGATGCTGCAAGCGTATGACTCATTCCGGCATTCGTTGAAGAATTTTCTTCTACATAATTTTCCTATCGAATCATCAAAATTTATTACTTGATCTTACTCAAAAAAGCTCGAGGTTTTTCAAAATTTTATAAAGAAGAACGTGCAAAATTTTCAACTGCACAGAGCGCTGTGTTGAGACATTTTGAGTAAATTTTTGAGTTTCATTAAGAATTTCATCATTAAAATTCAAATCGGTTCTTTTTAAAAAAAAATCCAGTTTGCTATCCTAATTCAATCGCAAGCGACAGTAGTTTTTTCTGTTTAACAGATTTCAAATTGCATATGGAAGCTTGTCTGTCTGTTTAAACCAATCTAGACTGATCTAGCTCAGATAACAGAAAGTGAACTACAGGTGTTTCTTTACAAGAACGAGAAGTACCCTGAACATGAATTGTTAACGCTGGTTGAAAATGAAGGATTGGTTAATTATCTACTTCAAAACTGATAACATTAAACAATGGAGTGATAATACTAACCTAATGTTTTTGCGTACATTTGGAAACTAGGTTTAGGATCAGAGAGTAATGTAAAGCGAATGATAACATAAACCGCGATTACATTGAGCGGTGCCACGACCCCCGATAGACCCCCGATGTCTATCGGGGGTCGTGGCGGTGCCCACTGTAGTTTCCCAAGGAAACTTACTAAGAAGTTTTCCTGTTAGGTAATTTAGCCAAAACTGAAGTGTCACGTACAAAGTCATAAAATTCAAGTGTCGCGTAATTCATAATTCCGATTTAAAAATGCAATATAAGCAAACAGATATCTAAAACATTTTATTTTTAAGCATAGGTAATGATTTATTACATCAAATATTAAATGTAAAGTAATTTTTACAAAAATCAAATTTTGAGAAAAAAAAAATGATTTTTTTGGGAGGAAATTAAATTTTACAAATGGTGGGAAAAAAATTCTAAATTGGAAGATTCATCTAAAATTATTCTTAAGTGATTAAAAGAAATATATTTCTACTTCTCTTATAGTGATTGAAATATTTCTGTTCAAAAATATTTTTACCAAACATAAACATGTTTTAAAAGAATTAAATTGTATTTTTGTATTAGCAATTTTATGAATTTTTGTATATGAAAAAAATATTGAAATTAGTAATGCAACTATTGTTATGACATGATGTAACTATTAATGTCTAGCAAATGATGCAACTATTTGTTAGACATTTTTTTTGCGTGATTTTTATAAAAATAATCATGAAAATTTTAAAAAAGGTCAAGATATTACAAAAAAATGTTATGATCAATCAAATGCTTTGTCTGATTATATTTTTTAATAAAATGGTAGTAGTAGGAAAATGAATTTAAAAAATATATATATTCTACTAAGTTTTACTTAGAAAAATTATTTAAATTCCGACTAAATTTAAGGAGGGAAATAAAAAAGAAATATAAAGCACATTCATAGACGTGACATACTCAATAAAAATTAATAATAATTTGAAATGTGCAAGCTACATGTATTTACCTATAAAATTCTTATCAGACAGTAAAACATACCAGATGAAAACCCGCGAATTTTTCAGCAGCATAATCCGTCTTATAAATTATAACAAAGAAATACGATTTTTCTAAATTTTTTCCTTAAATTTCGTCAGAGAAAGTAATGCTTCTTCACATATTTTCTTTAGGATCTATTTTATTCTTTTTTTAATCCACAAAGACTCTAGTTCCTTATATTTATTCGAGGATGCGCACCGAACTTCGCACCCCCCTATTTTTTTTCTTCTGTACAATCTATGCTGCGGAAAACGTTAATTGTGCAACAGTATAAATAAAACTCAAAAGAATATTTTCAGATTATATGGAATTGCTCAAATTCCACATTACTTTCTAATCTTTTTTTTCCAGAAAACCCAAAATAATATTTAAATGTGGTATTTTAAAATTTCACATTTAAAAATAATTAATGCATGAAGTTTTAAAAATATATTTAAGGATTATTGCATCTTAAAAAATGGAAAATATAAGATTTAAG
>JAPMOR010066125.1:0-64471 GCA_026543865.1 Argiope aurantia
ATAGTCAATAATATCCCGTTACAAATACTTAAAAATTCATTACAAATGTAAATTCTTACCTAAATTTTACGAAATATAGGATAGCTGCAAAAAAAAAAAAAAAAAATAGTCGGAGTTTCAATCTCATAAATAACACATTTCAATACCAATCAGTTCAGAGGTAGAAAAAAGTGTTTATATTTGATCTATTTGTTGAGCGTTTGTTCATCACTTAAGAAATAAAAGAAAATATGTCTGTTTTTTATATCTCAAATTAAGTGGAAACTAATTAGTAGAAAGTATTTTATGTTGTAGAATCTGTAAAATCATAAACACTTATTTCAATACTTACAAGCATTTAAATAAATGAACATAATAGACAACCTAAGATATCAATGCATTCCGCAATGATTTCACAAAATTCGAATCATTTTGTCTGTACAAAAGCAGGAATCTTGGGGAGCAGAAAGATGGGAATGTCTAAAAGTTTTAAGGAATGTGGTTGATATTTTTCGATTGTGTCTTGCAAATAGTTCACAGAGATCCACAATCGATACTAGACATAAATTTTATACAAAATTAATCAAAAGCAGATTTTGAATACCAATTTTATTAGTAAATGACAGCTTTCAGTTATTGCAACAAATGAAGTTCCGATAAAAGGGCCTACTCTTACATCTTTGAGAAGTATAAATGTAAATCACACAGCGAAATAATAAAATATAAGACATTTGTTACCATTTAAATTGAAAATTTTGAAATTTCAGTATTTTATAAAGTATTGCCAAAGTATATCGTAAGTATAATACTTTTTGCAATTTAGTGAGTTTAAAACCGATGATTATAATTATTCCGTATTTAATTTTTATACAGAGTTTGTTCAGATTTGATTTTTTCCTCTTTTCACTATATTCTTTAATCCGCCAACATCAATTTTAGGATCCTTAATTAATCCACCAGTATCTTAAAACTAAATCTTCTTAGAGTATCCGTTATAATTTTTCATCGCATTCTTCAAAGAGTTTGAAAAAAATCTTCTTAGAGTATCCATTATAATTTCTCATCGCATTCTTCAAAGAGTTTGAAAAAAATGTATTATATGATTGGCAACGAACTTATTGCCAAAAAATGTCATTATAAAATTTGGAATAAATATTCTTTCCGTATATTTATTTTATTTTGTAAATTATTTCTGTCTCTCAGTCTATCAACAAGAAATATAGAGAATAAGAAGAATGGAATTTGTATGCAATCTTAATATTAAAACAGTGAATTTGCAAGAAATCCATCTGAAAGAAATCTGTTTTTTCTGTTAATTTGTGATCTTATGTACCTAAAATTGAAAGGAACTAAAGAAATGGAAATTATAAAATACTTTTAACACAATATTTATATGTATTGTTCTGGAAAAAAAATCCGTCCGATTGGTGTAGAATGAGAAAGACCAATAAGCTCAATAGCGGATAATGATACGTTATTCTACACTGAAACCGGAATACACAATAATAAAACAAGTCGAAGCGTACAGAAGAACAGTAGAAGATAAGCAGTAAATTGATATTAAACAACCACAATAGCTCAAAGCACTGAGATCTTGCTTGGAATCTATATTTAAAAGAGAGACTTCGCTCAACTACTCGCTTGAGCTCAACTGGATTCCATTGCTGACTCCCGATTCCTACCTTTTTAAAATTTGCGTGACAGGGCAAAGAACCTTCTAAAAGGGTATCGTATCTTCGCTTTTAATCTATGTATCTCTAAAATTCTCATAGTTTCTGGAATTTTCACTTTTTCCACCAAATTCTTCACCAAACACTCAAATGGTAATAATTTCTCAGTGTGGGAGGGGGGCATCCCATTAGCATCATAACATCCATTTATAGAGATTAAAATATCCGTTCATCTCTCTTCCTTATTATCTAAATAATCACACTGGCAAGCAATATTACTTATTAGTAACGATATATACTGTTTTGTGATAAATCCGGTGATAGGTTGACTGTTTATTGCATTCACGTTTGTGTGATAAAGTATTCGCAATGACTCAAAAAATGACTCAATATTATGAAAGTTAATATAATATTTTTGAGGAAGAATTGCATATTTATGGGATATTTATCTATGGACACATATTTTAAATTCTTATGTCTGAAGGATGAAACTCAACATATATCATGGCATATTAGCAATACTAATATATATATGTTATTAGAGAGAATGCTTCAAATGGTTTGAATAATTGAAGGATAAAGAAAGAATTATAAACGAAAAATATCATTCCCTCCTTTTAAAAAGTATTTGAATATACTAGCATTTGTTTTTAAAAAAAATAATAATATTAGAGCCTTGATTTATGATACCAGGTATTTCCATGTCTAAAACTTTTCAAAAATAATAGATTTACATATTTAAATCTCATTCTTTCACTTTTATTACCATAAAACTGAAAAAAATAACATAAAAAATAGAAATATAACATGATTCATAAGATATATTTTACGCTCATAACATAGACTTAAAATTTTTTCAGTGAAATATAATTACAGTTTTTTTCCCTTTACATTCTGTAAGAAATTTTATAATAAACATCTGAGAAACGGGCCACCTTTAAGAGTAATTAAATGAATGTGACTGGCAATTTTGGAATGAAATTCCGTCATTTCTACGATCATTAAATTCTGTCTATTCTAAACCTGCTGTTTGGCATTACGATGTATCACAATGTATTATTATATATTAAAATGTATCATTATATAAACTAAGGCTTGAATTCCCCTGTCACAGTCATGTCCAATTATATCTTAAGAAGTGTTCATTAAAGATAATTATATCATTGCAACGAAATAGTAACTTAGCGGTAAATTACCGTATCAGTTAAATTTGTATCAATAAACTCGCGTTTCAAAATTAAATTAACAATTGATGCTTCCATGTTTCTACAGTATTCCCGAAAATGGTGTAATATACAGGGTGTTGTCAAATTCGACGGACAAATTAAGAGGGATGATAGTAGGCATCAAGAGGATAAAGAATCACCATACAACATAAGGTCCCAAACGACGTTTAGAGGTGAAAATCGCAAAAATATAGGAAGTACGAGAATTATTGGAAACTGTAAAAAAATAATTAAAAATAATGTTAAAACAAATGATGTTTCCCCTAGGAATTTTTTTAGTGAAAGCACAAGGTATTTTTTATGTAGGTAACATGCCGGTTTGATGATCCAGGGGGCCACAAATTACTAAAAACGAAAAAGTAGTTTAGAACCCTTTTCTGCAAAAATATAAAATCTTGAAGAAAAATAAAAGCTTGAAAATATTAGGAATTTTATACTCTTTAATTTGATATAAATATTTAGTTTAAACACTGAAAAGTCTTTATGATATTCAAGAAAAACTAAAATGGGCACCAGAAAATATCGTTACAACATCGGTACCGATGTTTGCAGACGGTGTTGTTAAATTCAAAAGATAAAATTCAGAGCGGGGATAGTAGGCATTAAGGAGATGAAAAATTACCGTAAAACATAGGGTCACAGTTAACATTTTTCAGTGAAAATCGGAATTTGGGTGGAGTTCGTACGCTGTATTTTTGATACCACACAGGGAGATGCATACTTTTCTGCTAACGTTTTATTCTCTGATGGAGCCCCCTTTGTGAGTAAAGGCGTACTCAACACGCACAATGCTGATTCGAAAATCTACACAATACTATCTCATCGAACGTAGAACACAATTGATATTAACAACTGGGTTGGATCATCTATTCTGACCGTATCTTCTGCACGAAAGCCTCAATATTAGCACAATGTACCCTGTTTTATTGCAGCACGTTCCTCCGGATTTACTGCTGGGAATACCGACAACTGTACGCAAGAACATTTTGTTAATGCATGATGGAATACCAGCACATTTTAACTGCATTCGTAAAACTGACGTGTTGTTTACGAATGAATTTTGACAATCATCAATTCTGCAATGCTTATTAAAGAATACTTGCTCGTTTCTTTTATTTTTCTCTAACGCATGAACAATATACATACGAGAAGGCTTCTTTTGCTCGATTACCTTGTTCGTAATCCTTGCATTCATAAGACCATTCTCCTCGCCAGGCTAGTTGTATTTTCGACTTCTGTTTTTGTGATTTTCATTTTTCATCACCTTAATAATTTTTCATCACATTAATGCCTACTATCCCTATTCTGAATTTTATTTTTCGAATTTGACAACACCCGCTGTAAACATCGTTACCGATGTTGCCCATTTTTGTTTTTCTTGAATATCTTAAAAACTCTTTAGTGTTCAAACTAAATATTTATATCAAATTAAAGAATATAACATTCCTAACATCTTCAAGCTTTTATTTTCGTCCAGATTTAATATTTTTGCAGATAAGAGTTTCTAAACTACTTTTTCATTTTTATTAATTTATTGCCCCCGGGATCATCAAATCGGCATGTAACTTAAACGAAAAAATACTTTTAGGAATGGGCTTACACTTAAAAAAAATTCATAGTTGAAACATCATTTGTTATATTTGTTTATTAATTTTTTAAAGTTTGCAACAGCTTCCTATATTTTTGCGATTTTCACCTACTAAACATCGTTTGGGATCCTATGTTGTATGGCGATCTTTTATCCTCTTGATACCTACCACCACCCCTCTGAATTTGTCGTTGAATTCGGCAACACCCTGTATAGATAATTTAGTATGATGAGACCAGCATACATGTTATGTTTATAAGCATACATTTTCAGAGTGTGGAATTCCTAAAAATGGATTATGCCCTTAGTTATTTGATCAGTCTTGATATTATAATATCTGACATTGTTTATTAGAACCGATTATAACCAGCAGTCAATACAGCTTATTTTCTGTGGTTAAAGCAGACAATATTTTAAAGAATCTGTGCATGTGGGTAATATATATTGCTTTTATAAATTTTTATTAAAAAATATTATAATAATTTTTATTTAAATATTGTATTTCTAATGCAAATATTTTTAAAAGATGAAAATGAGTTTTCCTAACGTAAAGGAAAGGCGTACAATAATCGATTGTATTTGGGAAAATCGGATAAGTTATAAATTCGTGCAGAAAAAAAAAATATTTTTTTAAATATTATAGTAAATTTCTGAATTATTATAAGCTTTGATGACTGTAAATGAATTTCCCAACTAAAAACATTTTAATTCTTATTATCGAAGTTCTAATAAGTGAGTGGCTACGGTAATGTTATTTTTCATTATTACTAGGAATTGAATCAAAATCAGAATTTGTAGATTGATTTTTGCATTTGAGCAATAGATAATAGCGGTATAAAAATAATCAAGAGTGTAAAATATTTTTTTTTCAGCTCAAAGTAAGTGAAAGATATTTCTTTCTGTTAGTAGTATATTCAGAAATCATTTAACATTTATTTTCAATTTTCAACATAAAATGATTAATTTTTATACACTCATGTGCAAATATGAATTAATGATATCAATTAATATCACTAGCATTTTTTTCTTTTATAATATTTTTTATCACACACATTTTCTGTTTCTCGTGCAAATATTAAAAAATAATTAAAAATCCTGCATTTTCTTATATAACTTTATTGATAAGCATATACAAATGAAAAAAAAAATAAGTGAACGCATATAATTTTAATAATTATGCCCTTACTAATCAAGAAGAAAATATTGTAATAATTAGGGAAAAAAGCAGTGTTGTGTTAGTATCAATAAAATAGATTATTTTTCAGAAATATTTCTGAAAAATACTATCGAAGAATGAAAGAATTAAATTTTTTGATTAAATTCTATTTTTATGAATATTAGTTTAATCTTTACATATTAATTAATTAAAATGTTGTTCCTGCAGATAAATGGTTTATGTTTCTTTGGATATCGCCAACATCCATCAGTCGTAATGATTCTAAACGTTACAACATTTTTACAATCATTTATTTATCTGTAATGATTTTAAATTTATTCATCCAATTATTGCACTATTCATTTACCGCATTTGTTTAAATATTCTTCTTGGACGTTTTGAAGCCGAATACTGGACGTATGTGATTCTTATGCTTTTCATAGTTGCACTTAAAAAGAAAGAAGAAGACGCGAGGGCTTAGTGGTCAGATCTAAGCTTCGAATCCGGAGTGTTTCAAGTTCGAGATTCGATTCCATCGAAGAACCCTCGTGTAAGTGGGTCGATGTGCGTTGAATCCGACATGTGTGTTAATCTCACTCTTCTCTAGTGCAGTGCAGAAGCTTATAGAAGGGGTGCAAGTTCAGATGTCGTCCTCGTCGTCTTACCACGGTTCGAAATTATGAAATCCATTCAAAAATAGCCCTAGTGTTGCTTTAAAACGAGACGATAATATAAGTGAATTATATAAATGGGGAAATACAATACATTTAGTAACAAATACTTTGATTTTCTTTTTTTAATATTTTATAAAATGTATAATTTGTATTTTTTTTAATAATATCAATTCTGATAAGTATTTTTTTATTGTTTCTTTAAACAATTCACAATCAAATATTATATTTACATTTAAGCAAAGCATTTAATTTATTTCGAGTGAATTCCGTATATCTCGAAGTATAAATGTGATGAAGGACAAATAATAATGTTTAAAAATTACGCAGTATTCTGAATGATAAATTATGGAATTACAATTTAGATATAAATATCATACGAATTCCTTTCTGCTTTTTCCCCCTTATTTTTTTCAAACAAATCTTTTAAAAAAGGTATTACTCTTATCAATTCTTTCCACCATATATAAGTATTTTCCTTTATTGACTCAATAATTAATAATTTCATATAATAGCCTTGAGTAAGTAAGGTAACAGTTTGCCTCTTCGCATGGAACTTGTTAAGTAGCATGCAACAGAAAGCGATGAATATCTGACGATCAAAACGAAATATAAATAATAAATAATCCTATATCAAAAGAATATACAAAAATGGCAAATAACAGTCAATTTAGATGTTGCGAAATATGCGATTCAGTTATTCTTAGTTTCATAGGATTTGCTTATAATTTGTAGGCAGTTAGAATCATATTATAATATAGGTGATAAGGAGAAGTAAGAATTAAAAAATTAGTTTCTGAAAATAATATATGCATGAAGATTGTTTTCCTCTTTTATAAAATTTAATAATTAGCATTGGAATCCTTTTAGATAATCAAAAGAATTAAAATTAAATAGAATTTGAAATTCATTTTATTTAGAAAAACTCTTTCATACACATATTTTGTTTCTGTAATAAAATGATGTTAGTTATTAAATGATTTTAATATATTGTTTGATATTTATATATTCTGTTCAATATTTATAATATTCTGAAATCATTTATGTTAAATCATCAATCAAACTATCTTTTATTATTCAATAAGAATATATTCAAATATTTTAATAAAAAAAAGTTTAATAATAATATACAAATAAATAAGTTATTAATTTAGTAAATAAATTAATTTACATTAAAATGGAAAGATTATCATAAATAATTCAATAAAGAAGCAAGATTGTATTATTGTAAAATTTGTCTCTTTCTTTTCAATAGTGGAGGAATCTTGTCGAATCATCCTGTGATGACGACTGGCCTCGGGTGGAACAATGGGATGCCGAATCCGGTCTTTGTCTACGGACCTACCCTATGAAACAACTCTACTACACTTTTGTCACCGTGACGTTGTTCTTTCTACCAGTGGCAATAATGATCGCAACATATATGTTAATAATATGTCGTCTATGGCGAACACAAGCGCCAGGTGAAAGTAATATCGCCAACATGAATGTCCAACACCGGGCAAAGAAAAAGGTAATTTTAAAATTTATTTTCATCACTTTTAAAAAAATCTTAAGCTGATATTTTGGTAAAGTACATCGCAAAATTCTGCAGAATTATGCTTGCCAAATTTATATAAAGATAAATACATTTCCAGGTGGAATATTTTGTCTTATAGCACTACTTGAAGAGAGGAAAAAATATAAAAATAAAGTTATTAATTTTATGAATCTTTGTGCAGTATGACAGATACCATGTAGATAAATTTTGGGGTCACAAAAATAATGATAGCATATGTTATGTCAATGTAAGAATCGAAGTGTAATAATATAATCAATCTTAATTTAGTATTTGGTTTTAACTGTGTAATTGATTTATAACCATGAAGTAATTTTGCAGTAGCGCTTCTTTTACCCAATTTTACATATATTCCTGTCCTTTAAAGAAAATATTTTTCATTCATAATGGTGGACTGAAGATAGAAATGTATAATACACCATGTAATAGAACACCTCTTATTTGATTTAAAGAAGATTAATAGTTTTCAGAATTACTGTTATAGCTGTAGGAAAAAAATCACTCATTATTCCGATTGCTTTGCGAGGAATTTAGGAAAAACTTAGAGTTAAACTCGGACAATTTGTTTCTTGTGAATTGTGAATTTCATCAGAAATCTACAGAGAATGTTGAACATCTGGAAAAATGTGTAGCATAAGGATAAGTTCAAATACAACTATCATACAGTGGATTATGTTTTGCATTTACACCTATATTATTTGGCAAAATGGTAAAGATTTATTTTCTTTATTACAGATAATAAATACTTGATATGTCTTTAAGTTTATAACCGATTGTTTTCCCATATGTAAAAAAAAATGAACAATAACATTATTTGCAGTTTGTTCTCTATAATAATTTTTTTTTAAAATTATCTGCCGAAAGACAGTATGGAGTACGATCGAATCTCAGGGTATATTTAATAAAAGATGTTGCGATTTTTTGCAATATTTTGTCTACGAATGACGAAAGCCTTGTAGTAAGATATTGACTTTGTTCAAGTTTCGAAATCATATTTTACTGAAATTTCGTTTTGCATGTAAGTCTAGTACTTGATAAATATGGTCGATTTGGAGTGAGACGGAAATTTGTTTTAATTATATTAACACCCCAATTTAAAAGCACTAGGGCTATTTTGGAACGGACGTTATAAATTTAAAATTCGGTCAGATGATTATGACTGCACCTAAGATAGTCTGACGACCAAAGAAGAGGGAGATCCAGCTTTCGTTCTATTTACCCGATGGTTGCTTAAGATCACGATCTTCTTTCCGAAATACCTAACTTGGTTTCAAAATTTGAAATTAATAAATTTCAAATGCACTGATCTCTTTATATCTGTTCATGGAAATATTTCTTAAATATTCCTAGCAATAATTAACATATTCACATCAGAGAGTAGAAATAACCATTACTTGCTATCCATCCAGAAGTTCATTCATCGTATTTTGAACAAGAAGTATTTTTCCAGCAACACATCCTTATCTCAAAAGAATATTCACAGGGTTCCTGACATTCCTACACCTCTTTTACTGACTTCCTTCTATCAAAAATAAACATGCTCTCTTGCAAACTCATTTGTTATATATATATATATATATATATATATATATATATTATTCGTTATCCCTCAAGCACTTACAAATTTATAATGAAAGAACATGAATTATAGTAAACGAAAATTTATATAGATCTACTCCCCACCCTCCAAGTAACGCCATTATTTGATAAAAGTTTTCTTAATGTATGTGCTATTTTTCGCCCATTTTGCGTCTCAACAATAAAAAAAAAGGATTAAAAAATCCATGTGGAGTGATCGCTCCTAAATTTCCTCGCATATTCTCCACTAAAGTTCTTATTCCTCTCCACTCCTTTAATACTGTAATAATAAGACCATGAATACATTTCTGACGTAGATAAACAATTCTTAAGAAATAACTATCTTTGGCATGGATTTACTATTTTCACCGAATCTATCGTGCAAATTGGACGTCTTTTTCCAATCGATGAAAACCAAAATTTCACACAGAAGATTAATTTTAATAGCAAGATCACATAACAAATTTTCTTACGTGACATTGAGTTTACATTTAACGGATTTTGCTCAAAATTTGATAAGCATCCATATTCCAGATACTACACTTGCGCATTAAGTTTTATCTGCCTAGCTGTTTAACCTCCAAGGGGGCACCTCAAAATGAGGAAGATATACTTCCGGTATGGTGGTTGGATCTCGCCACCCAGGTGGGTACACAAAAAGTTGAGGATCTGGCTCCTCCCATAGATGACGGGAATTACTTCCTTCGGGAAGGGTTGTACCATGGCCGGTGATAGCCATTAGGACTCAACCACAGTTTCCTCCAGTGTTGCTGTTGCGGCGGTCCGGTCATTCAGTATTTTTATCCGCCTTCGGGTGGCTCGGAGAGTCAGTGTTATGACTGCTTAGATGTTTATATTTTAAAGTTATCGAACTCGTTTGTATTCATACAACATCCAGAGAATTATTGAGAACGAATTTCATACAACATTTGACAGAAGTCTACACATTTAGTTGTAGACCTATATAACAAATTTCAGTCGCCTATTTCAATGTGTTTTTGAGTGATAGGACTCCGATACAGACAGATCTATTGCCGAAAATATGTGTTTCTGACTCAAGGAAGTCTGCAATATGGAGATTTTCTAAAATTTCGAGTTCGAATTTTTTGACGATTAAAAATCTTCCTCCATGGTATATAAGAAAGTAAAGAAATATATTTTGAGAACATGATTTATCATTTTGAAACAAACAGCATCTACTGAAGTTTATTAAGCAATAGCATGTTTCTTTTTGCAAGGAACTGCCTGCATTTCCAAATAATATTTGGTTTTTACTTAGAAAAGTAGAATATCACATTAAAACATAATGTTCAAATGAAAAAAACAGACACATTTAAACTCTATAGGGATTACTATCGGAACAGAGATAAGCTATTATTATTTTTTTAAATTTCATTTCAGTAGTATCTCTGTAATTTTGAATTTAAGCAAAAAAAAGTCAAATAATTTCTTTAATTAAGCGCCTAATTGAAGCTATAAAGAGGTAATGAAATGAAAAAAAATGGTTTTTCGTTTATAGTTAGTTGATGAAAGCGACTCTTTAAACTTTCTTATCATAAGAACGTTTAAATAATGATATAAATTTCACAAAAATTACGGAATTCATCAAAATCATCAAGTAATCTGTGACTGATCGCTATAATCTTATCAACTAATTAGTCCAGAAATTCGGCTTTCCATCGCAATTCACAATAGTTAAATCTAAACAATCCTGTGAAACTCTAATCAGTCTGGTATATGTCAAATTGTTGCATACAATCGATCCTGTATTTTCAGTTACAAAATAGAAGAATAATATAAAATTCTGTGAAAATACTATAAAATAGTAAAACTATTTATTTCAAATAATCTAGATCTTCTATTTATAAAAATTTTGGAATACTTCGGCAAAAGAGTGTTATTTAAAGCTCAATATAAATGTATGGTACAGGACATTTAGGCTCTCTCATTATTTTTTTTATTCTTTGGGGTTCAATTAGTTTGCAGGAAATATTAATTCTCTCACTTCGTGCTCTAGAAAATAATAAAAAGATCTTGAAAGTTCCAGAAAATGGCGAAATGTATTGAGCTATATATTCTTGAAATGTAGCCATAAAAATTTCTGATTTTGTTGTTAGAAACATAATCTTGCCTTTATTTCTTGGTTTAATATCCTGACAACAGCTTATTCACATCTTTATTGGTCAAATAATTTGTTTATTTTAGGTAATATAATAAAACTAAAAGTATTTTTGAAAAAAAGAACTTTTTATGAAATTGAAACTATTTTTTTAATTTCAATATTAAATTATATATTCAAATCTTCATCATATCTTCTGTAAGTTTCAGAAGACTGGAATCATTTGAAATTAAAATTGGAACAGAATATAAAATTATGATGGATATAAAAAATTCCTTTCCTTTTCTTTTGTAATATCTGAAATAATCCTGATACTTTGAATACCTATGTATGTTAACAATTAAGCCAGTGGAAATAATACTGAATTACTGTTTTAATAGTTAATCTCTTTAATGCTCATTATTTATAATATCAATTTTTGTGGTTATTTTTATTTAATAATAATTAGAAGTGCTAATAATTTATATTCTAGAATTATGCATAGAAAGAAGTAGAAAATAATAATTAAAAAATACAACCGGGCAATTTTTCCAACTTGCCACTTAGCGACCACTCGATAAAACTTCAGTGTATGCTCTAGAGTCATGGATTACGCATGGTGTTTACCCCCGAGAATTGTACTTTTCCTTAAGTGTTTGTATTAATTATTTATCCTTTTATGGTTTTTGTGTGTTACGTCCTTTAATGTTGCATTAAAAAAATTTAAACCATTTAAGCTTCTTTCCTTAAGAGTTTTGTTTTTCCCTAGCAGGAATAGTTTTTGGCTCCCAACGGTAAATAGTTTTGTTTACGGTTACAAACAAAAATATATTTACGGTTCTGCTTTTAATGTTTATTACAACAAATATAGATTTATATAAAATCGTAATTCAGTTAAAAAAGAAATAAACCACCTGTGAATGTCAGATAGTTCAAAAGGGCGATTAAGTGTAAAACATTAGAAATATTTCATCTAACCAATGACGAACGGATACTCATTCATCTAGAATTATTGAATTGATTGGAATTCCGAAAAAATCAATGCTTTCTCTGAATTGATTATTGCTTAAAATAAGGTCCACATAAGTCTTCATTAAATCTCTGTCACGTAAAGAACTAAAAATAGATTTCAAGTACGTTGCCAGTTGCTCCCTGCCAATGATGCATCATGATGCATCATTCAAATATCTAATTTCGGAGGACGATAAATGACCCTACCTTTTGGGAACTAAAATATTCCGTGATATTTCTAAATGTTCCTTTCTTTTTGTACATTTGGAATACCCGTCATTGCTTTTAAATCAAAAGAGAGCATATGTGCTTCAATTTCAAAATTCTGTTTTAAACGATGCATTTATAATTTCCATAGACAAATTCAAGATAAAATTTAATTCACACATATGAACAATCTTAAACTTCTGCTGCTTCGTGTAGTGAAGTAGATTTTAATAATAAACACAAATTATTGAATGTTCCAATATAGAATAATATGAAAAAGAATCTTCAAATTTAGATGTCCTAATGAAAGAAGTTCTTTGTGAAACACATGAAGTTCTATCTGATATTATGTAGCTTTTCAAGAATTTCTACTTTTTAATAAGTTTCTATTAATTTTTTAAATGTTAAGAATTAACGCATTTGTAAAAATATTTATCAAAATCTTCTAAATGTTGTTAAACCGTTTTATTGAAATTCTTAAAATCAATTATAGGGTCATTTATGGGGTCCCATGTTTACATTAGTTTCTAACATTAAGCTGCTCAATCAAATTTAATCGCAAATGAGCTGTGCAGTTTGAAAAATTGCTTATTCTAAGAAAAGGCAATTTCCCAAGTTGCACAGCATTTGAGAAATCTCTCGTGTAAGATTACATGGAACAATTATAGAGTAGAATGTGTTTAATTCATAAGGCAGTCAATATGGTAATGCGTTTACTGCTGTGAAGAAAAATTAATGTATTATTGATCAATGAAAAACGTTTTCAAATAAAATTTTATTAATTTGTAAAATAAAGAAGCTTTGATTTTTTTTTATAATTCACTGTGATGCAACTGTTATTTGGACTGCGGGTTTAGGCATTTTTCATTCTTCGAGCAATAACTAAAGCTTCTAAGGTTTTTTTTCTTAAATTAGAAAAAAAAATTATTTCTTTTCAAAACAAAACTTTTACTGAAAAATGAGACTGTGAATAAGAAATAATATTACTCATATTGAATTCCTAATGCAATTTTCCATCGAAAACCAAGATTGCAAAACTTTGGGCAAAATAAATTCCTAACATTATTAAAAACAACACAAATTTTATTCAAATAAATTTAATCAAAATCAAATGAAAAGAGAATCATTCTACTAAACAGAAAATAGAAGTGTTCCACTTCCATTTTCTACTGTTATAATACTTGACTATAACAGTAAACTGTTATACTGTTAAATTTTTTACTGTTACAGTACGCCACTATAATAGTAAAAAAATAATTGCGTTTTTATTTTGGAATTAATTTCAAGCAAACTTAATTAAACTGATAACTAGAATTAAATTTTAAATACCAAATTTATTTTCAGTATTTAAAAATATTGATTACAATTTATTCAGTGTTAAGAATTAAAGTATTACTTAGATTCTCAGCTTCTTTAGAAATTCGGAATACGACATATTTTAAGTAATTTATTTTTTACCAACTCCTTTGATTTAAATGGTGAGTATAATTGTGAAAGCAAGCTACTGATTCGATTAAAGATACATATATATTATATACTTTTATCATGAATTGTTCCAATATTGAGTATTTAGGAATGAGTATGGTGACACATTAATTAACATGTCCTGATTATTGCCTGGAAACTAATAACGGGCCTTCAAATATTCTGTTTGTAAATAGCATTCGAAATCAGTTATATTTACAGACAGGATGTGTTTCCCTGATTCAGAAGTTATTAGATCCATTAAGAGCTAATCTCATGTGCATAATATGTCTGGATGAAACAAAATCAGACAGACGAGCTTCAATTTATC
Organism: Argiope aurantia; assembly: GCA_026543865.1. NCBI lineage: Eukaryota > Metazoa > Arthropoda > Arachnida > Araneae > Araneidae > Argiope > Argiope aurantia. Next base: position 14,538 of record JAPMOR010066125.1, read on the forward strand.
AATCCAAAAACTTTCGGTTGTCATGTAACTCTTTAAACAAATAAATTTTAATTGGAACAATGTTTGGATAATTAATATAAAGCATCTTTATTCTATACTGTGTAAAATGCGCCCAGACATGAGCTCTTTTGATAAAATCTTTTCACTCCTAAATTTTCGATTTCAACATTATTTCGGCAAATAAAATTGTTATAGAGTAGATCATATATTCTTTGTTTTCTAACATTAACCATATATTATTTTTTAATTTGAAAATTTGATTAATACTGTGTAATTAATTTAAGAATATTTTTGCCCAAATTTAACATAGGGCTGGACTAAAATGAAATTTGTAAATTGGATGCAATTTTATTAATGACGAACATAAATTATGGCGCTGGATATTGGTAAAGCCAATGATTTACAATATGTGTGCATGGCTTAAACCAATATATTTGTCAGTAAATTTGATGAAAAGATAATTTTAAAGGTAAATTCACATTAAAATAGCTTTTATTATAATCGATGAAACAAATGAAATAACTTTTGTTCATTATTTTAAATCATATAACATATTAATTGAAATATCACATATTGATAAACTTTCTAAAGATATAACTGTTTATCAGACCTTCTTCAACGCAGATTAAACACAGAAAATGACATCCCATCATTTATTGTTTCTTTACTCTTTAAATTGCTAAGAAAATATTTCAAAATTATAATTCAGTTAACCTTTAAACGATTAATCAAGCTATTATTTTTGTTTTTCCTTTTACATGTAAAACATGCTAAAACAAATCAAGATGAAATTTGAAGTCGTCACATCCATTTGAGATCATTCCTCAACTTCTTTTTCTCCTGCATTTGAAATTATATTATGTCAGTTATCAGGAGTGTAAACCGGCGTATAGATTGGGAGTAATTATATAATTCTGAATTCTCAGTCTTTAAGATAGATTAGATGATACTATAAAATAACAATCAATATTTTGTGCATATTTCTTACTATGCTCTATGAATATAATTACTGGGTTGGATGAAATTCTAACCAAATGAGCCATTATGTTGCTGAATGCTGACTAAAATGCATGCTATATAATTGCATAAATTACTCAACTCTTAAGTTACTGATACTGAATAGTTTTTAAAAACAAATTTAATTTTGTATCATTAATACTGCGCTTTAGTGTGAAGTCATTGGTGTAGATAAAACATGTTTTATACTTCAGAGGAACTCTCTTTCCTTTCAGATTCTCTTGAACTCTTTCCTTATTTATCACTACACCCAAGATCATTTAATGAATCCTGAATAATTTTTGTGGAATCCATAGTTTTTCATAAAATTCCAATACAGAAGCGTATACTAAGTCGGTATTTTAGCAACGTTTACAAAAACAATGTCATAATTCTCACTCATGTTATATTCATTTGATAAACAAAATAGCTTTTTCCTTTATAATTAGAAATTCTAATCTTCTATCTATGCACAGTTGAATGAAGCTTTGGTTTGGTTCACGTTGGCTTATAATAAGATCAATTTATCTAGATAAGATATTTGTGAGTAAGGTTTCAAAAAAGCAATTCAGCATTGAAAATTTGTCTCGCTTATAATGTTTATTGTAATAACCTCATTATTTAAATACTAATTGAACTCCGATAAATGTCCGACTCTCCCTGAACTCTGTCATGTAACTGAGACTAAATAATTACCAAAAACAAATCTATTAATATATTATTAATTACTAAATCAACTTAATAGAATAAGAATTTCTACAGAAATGGATCTTTTTCACTTATTATTTTACTACATGTTATCAGGCAAGATTTATCAGCCGTGCGACTGTAAGTTTTATAGTTCGAGATTAGAAGATCTAGAACGTATAAAGCCTGATGTATGTTGAATTCTATGTTTTTATTTGGCATCCTCATTTTCATATTGATATGGAAACTAAGGAGTCGATTTGTTCAAGTGCGGTACTTATTTTATCTATTTTTGTATATTTATATACATATAAATATACAAACGAAAAATGTATCTGAAAATAAAACAAAATATTGCGATGTAAATATTATTTAAGCATTTTTAATAATCCGTTTAGCATTTGCTAGTAGATTTTGTTATTAATTCTGATGAAAATTGCCTTTATATTGTTGATTACTATTAAATACCTGCAATTTACTTGTCTTACTTTGAAATATTTTTGAAATTCGTTTTGTTGAATGGTTCAAGAATATATCTGGTTTCTAGAATATTATAAAAATGAATTTATTAATTCAAAATCCATCTTTTAATCACGCATATATTAGAACATTTTTATTCAAAAAGTTCTTAATACTAAGAAAAAACAATTAGATAGCAGTGAGTGATAAAAAAAGCAAAGCATTATTAATAAAAAATATTGAAATCATGTTAATATTAATTAAAGATAACTAGACTTTTTAAGATTATTTAGAAATTATGTGTTCAGTGATAAAATAAATCATTACATTTGAAAATTGTAATTTTTTTTATTAGTAACATAATTTTTTTTATTAATTCTGAAAATAAAAGAATATAGAAGCTACTTTAAGAAGAGAAAACAAAACAACAACAAACAAAAACAGAAAGCAAAAATAGGAGGAAAAATGTGGGTAAATACCAGATATTGAGTTTCAAAGACTGAGAATCAACATTTTATACGATGAATTGCTTAGATGGAATTATTCTCTACAAATATTTCTTAATGTTGCAATAAGTCTTTAAGGCACTTAACAAATCACCATTTAACAGCATTTCTCCTCCTAAATTAACTATTACTAATATTTGGAGATGTATTTCGTAATAGACAGCTTAACATGCATTGAAAAGTTCTTGGAATGCATTTGAGATCCTCAGATGAGTTTCAACCTTAGATAACATTTATAATCTATTCAAAATCAGAATATATATTCAGTTCCCCTCAGGACATGAGAAATTAGACCCATTAGTAGCTAAAAGGATGTATTAGCGGCCTTATGTATTTCATCAATATTTCAAGAATTGTAGAAATAATGTGGGAAAAATCAATTAGAGAATTTCTTAGTTGGGAAGCCAGCATTTATTTTTTTCTAATGTTAAATATTGATAATTAATTTCTGAGTAAAGAACACAGTTTATATAAAATTATGACTTATAAACTATATATTAGGATAATTTAGTATGTGTATTTTCAAGCATAATCGTTAGTTATTATTTAATTAATTTGTTGCGATAAAATTTATCTGAGTAAGAGGCAGGAATTATTATTAAAAATATAAAATAATTAAGTGGCAAACTATCTGATTAAGAAAAAAGTAACATACTAAATTTATATTTCATCAGTTTAGTTAAAGAAATTTAGGTAGCGTTCAAGATATATTATTTATTTCCAAAAACTTCATCTGTAGATTGCGACTGCCGTTAAGTTTTGAAGAGTCTAGCTAATTAATTTAAATCCATTCTTTAAATCTATATTCCTTGAACATAATTTTTACCTCTCTCATAAATAAATTAGAGAGATTCATTTACTGTTATTTAGCCCAATAGATTTAATTATAATAATTGGTTGCATTTTGAAACGAATGTTTTAAAAATATTCATAATGGTATAGCATATCATAAGGTATATCATTTTTAAAGAACGAGGCATTTACTGTAGAGTATATAAAGTAAAACACATTTATATAATTTATCCTGTATAACATTGCTATTCAATAAAAAAAATTATGCTGTAAATTGTATCAAAATTGAATTATTTAAAATCTAGAAATGAATGAAACATTGAATCTGAAATGCATTTTTTCCGATATAATCAATAATGGATTTAAGAATTTTGTGGTCACGAACTCATTATGAAATTTTTGTTTTAATAATTAGTCAATCTAATTTTAGATTCCAAAGCATTTTTGATTTAATAAACAAGTTAATAATTTTTATTTATTTTTATTTCTTATCATTTCAGTTATTTAGTGAAATGATGTTTTTATTCACTCATAATGTAATATTTATCCCATGTGAAAAAAATGCTTAAAGTAAAACTTTTCTTAAAACATCAGCCATAATTTTTGGTAAATTTTTCCTTTCCTTACAAGGAAAAAAAATATTATAATTGATTCTATGGAAATAATAAATTTGAAATATAATATCAAAATTTATTATTTAGCAGAACCTATCAAATGGTATATTAAATAATTAGTTAAATAAATAATTGTATACTGCCAGATTATATGCAAGTGCCAATTATAATTTAATTTATTTTGAAATGATTTTAGTAGTAATAAAAATTCCTCTTATAAGTAACATTTTATAATTCGAAAAATGTCTATTTTTTATAAAATTATTTCTTTTGAAAGTAATGGAGTTTTTTAATCGAATTATTTGCAACCCCCTCCTTCTTTATGCCCTTGGAAACTGGTCATTCTAAAGTTTTGAAAATCCCCCTTTCCTTTTTTAATATAATCACCCTCCCCCTTCTTTTTTTTTTGCTGAATAGTTAAGGCATTAAAAGGTTTGTCAAAAGTCCACTAAATATTTTTTTTTACAATACGAATATAATTTTTAATATGATTGTGTATTATATGATTATTGGGGAACGATTTATCCAATTTCAGTATAAATTCTCGCGCGTAAAATTAGCACTACAAGCATGAACTTCAATTTTTCAAAAGAAAAGGCTAGGAACGTTTTTGTAAAGAACATGCATTATTTAATTGTTGAATTAAAAAATTATGTTATTCCTTCGATTCGGAGCCCCAAAAATAAAGAAGATAAATTTATTTTGATAAAAATTGAAATTTTCTTTCTGACATCAAAAAGTGATATCATCTTTTATTTTTCGCGGAATAGGAATCATCTTAAAATTCCCTTTATCATATCTGTAAAAGTAATGGATTGAAATTTGTTTTAACATCTTCTTTATTTTCTTTCGTAGAAGACAGCTCAAAAGTTTTATTTTTTTTCTCTCAGTTGACTTATTCTACTCTATTCTTGTTTAGAACTTTTCAGTAAAAATATTTTTTTTACTTTATCTCATTAATCATGTTCAGTAAATGAAATCAAAGAAAGAAAGAAATAACAGTAACAATATAATTTAATTTGAAAAAAAAATGATTGCCCTTCCCTCATACACTAGGCCTCATCTAAAGGTTTTCCATAATTAATATAAGAACAAAGCATTTACTATTTCGATCACCTTAATGTAAATTTAATTTTTTTTTTGCGTTTGTCTAATAGTATTATGTCACATTTTATGAAAAAATAACATGCATAAATGAAATTATTTTAATAAAGGGAATTAAACTAAATTTAAATAAATTTAGATGTGCAAATATTGTGAATTTTCAGGATAAAAAAAAAACACATGTTCTCAGATATCAAGTAGTGGGTGAAAATATTATACAGCTTTTATAATGTATTAATAAACCGTAAAAGTCAAATTCTAGCGGTTACACAACTCTAATATCTTCTCTTTTGATACAACAGATGGCATTATCTTATTAAAATTAAGTTATATTCCCCATAATGATCCTTCTTGGGGATAGAAAGATTTATTATTATATTCTAAGTGAGTGTCGTGTACTTTCAGGTTCATGTTTGCTTTGACTTGTGAAATGTGGAACTTAGAAAATAATAAAATAACTGTTCCTGAAACTCGTCTATTATTTCATCTACCTCATTAATGGATTTATGAAGAATCTCATCTCTCTAAGAAATAAATATCACATATTTTATATTGGAAACGATATTTCTTTCATTTATAATATGGTACAATCATTATATAATAAAAATATGGTTTCGAAAATTAATGGGAAATATTAAGTTCAATAAATGAATACGAATTAGTCAAAAATCAGTTAAAATAATTGTATATTGAAATATTTTTCAAACTGCTCTTCTTCAAATCTATGCAACGTATTTAAAGATATTTTGTAGGTGCTACACCCTAATTTTATTAAGAAAAAAATCAGACTCAGGTTATTTATATATGGGTTTTAGATCCTAGTTTCAGATCCTTGATTTATGCAATTGATTGTATTTCTCTGTTTAATATTGGCATAATTAAACTTAACTTACTTTAAAATTTAAAAATGCATCGTTGTGCTTAAAGTATGTTGAAAATTCATATCAAATAAACTGTTTAATTACTATAAAAATATTGAAAAGCAAATTTTTCTTTATCCAAAGCATGTTTCTTGTCTCAGAACTTTTCCATTAATTCGAACAATAAAGAACCCAGTAATTGTCTTCTTCAGAAAAAACCAATAGTCACTTTTTGCGCGCATAATAGCGAATCAAAAAAGAAACATTCTTATTTAATAATTTAATAATTTCCTCCTTGAAAATATGTATCATGTTGGTGATTTTAATTAACGTACTGACGAAAAAAAGTTTATTCTTTTTTGGTTTGCTTGTAGTAAGCGTTACTTCTTGTTTGTTCAGCAGGAATAAAAGATGCCTAGTTTAATTTCAATGAATGGTAATTAGAATTATATATATTCTATCTATAAAAATTTTCTGTCAAAATTTCAATGAATAGTAATTAGAATACTATGTATTCTATCTATAAATTTTTTTATTCAAAAGCAACTAATGAATGCTTATTATCATCTTTTTTGGACAAAGAATGTTTAAATTTGGTTTCGTTTTCTCAATTAAAATTTTGCAACCCATAATTACTGTACTTACTCGAAATGAATATTCTCTATATAGTCAACAACTTTTACTATTTAAAATAGAATACATTTAGATATTACGCAATAATATTTTTGATATTTTCTAATGACAGCAGAAGTTCAAGAGAAGAAAAAAAATTTAATATGTCTTAAAACAATCAAAGGAGATATATCTTAGTAAGAAAAATAGGAAATTTTATTTACAAATTTATTTTCCAATGTTAAATCTTTATAATACGTTAATTTTTATATTAATTACAGAAATTAATTTAACGAAAAATGTTACATGGGATTAGTTCATAAAGGAAAGACAATGATGATTTTTTCAAATGCAATTACTTTTTCCTTAATTCTTTATTTAATTATTTCTTTGATTTTATTTACTGAAGAAGATTAACACTATAAAATAAAAAAGTAAAGATTTTTTACCGAGAAGTTCTAAACAGAAATAGAATAGGATAAGATATTATAATACATTTTTTTACATTAAGGGAACATGTAAAAAGAACACCAAAATTATAAATAGTTATGCAAACAATTTCAAAAGCCGTAAAAATGCAGGTATGATGATTCTTGGGAGTGTAATTACAATTCATCATCTCACCTGTGGTAAATATCTAGAAGTGGTAATTATTTCGCTGTAGTAATGGGAAAAGTTTTTCATATTCCCTCATTTTCGGAGTCATTTCAATGAGGACTGTATAAGTTTCCCAGTGTACAGCATTTTACATTTTAATTATTTTATATTCGACCTCAGGAAGAAAAAAATATATTAGATTTGAAGAGATTTGCTAACTAGTATGAGAGTTTGCCCTATCATATATAATGTTTTCATTTAAATAAATGTGCACTATTAAAATTAAATGTACCTCGAATGTTCTGAGTTTGATAAATTGCCTAAATTATTTCAATTGTGAGTACCAACTTGTACTTTATTAAGATGTTTTTGAACAGATAATCCAAGAAACTCAATAAAAGATTACTGTGAAGTAATAAAGCATTTTCCAAACAGAATAACAAATCGTTTATTTTAGAAGATATCATAAGTTCCAAATATGAGCATTTCAAATAAATAATAACAAATTTGAATCTATAGTTAAAGTAAAAACAAATCCATAAATTTTTGATGATATTTATTTTTTTATAATCAAAGCACTTAAAAAATAAACACTTTTTTAAAGATATTTATTTGTTTTATAATCGAAGCACTACGAATATTTTTGCTCTATCTATAGTGATGCATTTAGCTAAATGAACCATATGTTATAAGGGAAATTATTCTTGTGAACAATTTCATTGTCTACATTTGTCAATGTTTTTTCCTATTATACACTTTGTACCTACTGCTACATTTCAACAGTTCCTTAGTTCTGATTATTTGGGTAATTCAGTTTCAACTAGCAAGCTCAATAACTAGCTGTAGGACTATGCAAAACTATGTTATGCAAAGATGCGTTTATGGTTTTAATTATTCAAATGACTTGTCGTATTCCAAATTTAATATGGTCAGTGTTTGAAATAGTTCAGCGGTGCAACCCGGGTTAACAATTTCTACTAATTACTGTATTTTCTAAGAATAAGTAAGCATGTGCTATAACACACATGAATGAAATCACACATTCTAGCGCAGAATTATTCGCTGGTGAGCATAAATGTAACTTTCATGATAATCGATATATATACTCGTATTGCTAAATTTGCATTTACTTTTTAGAAAAATGTATTTCATATATATTTCATTTGCAATAGTATTTAACTTTTGTCAATGTGATAGCAACTCGTTGATAAAAGCTAATTTTTTCCCATGCACGCGTAATGTTCTCATGCAGGTTAAATTTAATTTTTATTTCGTGCGAGCTAAATTGTTAATAAATATGGTTAAAGTATTTAAAAAATCATTAAAAAATAGAAATTCAATATGTTGATTAAAAAAATTTATCATTAAAAAGGTATTTTTTTATTTTCAATATTGTTATACTTACGTTCGTAATTCAAATTATTAAATAAATGGCAACGTTGTTACAATTTTTTTAATAGTTAGCTGTTATAATATTAAAAAAAAGAGGGGGATTTTAAAAAAAGTGGTTGTGGCGGGAATGGAAAGTTATATATATATATATATATATATATATATATAATCAATCTCTTGTTTTAAGAATTATATTTATTACGTTAGATTGATTGCTAATGTAGTAAAGAAAAGGAAATAGCACTTTTACAAATCCTTCAGTGACTGACTGCCCATTCATTCGTAAATACCTCAATGGACTTGTAAATACTTTTTTTACAGAAATTACTATTTATGGTATGTGCTTTTGTTATAAACCTTATCTAAGAATTAAGTCAGAAATTTCGGATGCAATACAAAAAAATTATATATTTTATTTTTTATTTCTTTAGATTAAAGGAGGATAAGAGCTATGATCCTGTATGATTCAGGCGTAAGCCGATTATTTATCCATAAGCCGTGTCAAAATCATTAGGGACGAAGTTTTGAACAACACGTATAAGAAGTAGTCATAATTCAATTCCTGTCGTAAAAATAAAATGCCATTCCTTTAAAATTTCGGCAAACAGCTGAACTTCCCTATCGTTTTGCATCACCCCCCTCCCACACGTATCGCACGATAGAAATTCCAATAGCAGAAAATGTTTTTCGCAAGTTTCCTAATATTGCAGATTTACTTTTTATACATTTTAGCACACTTAAATCACTGATTAATGTTTAAACACCATAATTCTTTATAGAAAAATGCCATAACGAGAAGATAGAGCATTATACCACAGTGTGGATGGGCTGTGACAAAAAATAATGTACTAAAAATTATGTGAACATTTTTTAAGCTGTGAAAGAAATCAGATGACAGATTTTGTGCGGCAGATTGTTTAAAACGGCAGAGATTTGCACTTATGAGAGAAATAGGATCTCCCTTCGTCTAAAACCATTTAAAGAATAAATTAAGAAATAGGATCTCCCTTCGTCTAAAACCATTTAAAGAATAAATTAAGATATCGCATCAGTGAACAGTTGTTGACTTATATTACCTTTATTAGTTCTCACTATTTAATTTGAACCAGCAATTATTTTCAACTTTACTTAGATGGGGAAAAAGACTCTTTCGAATTCAAAATGTCATTTCCATGTAGATACTTGAAATTTTCTGCACCTTAATGCTAATTTTTAACAAAATGAATTAAAAAAATTTAAAGTCAAATACTCTTCGTCTGAAGTTTCAAAAGTTTTCCCATTATAATATTTAGTCAACGAGATTGGTTTTTGTCCCAGACGGGTTAGATCTCCATCATTCCCAGAAAAATACCTAGTTCTATGTTGCCTTTTCTGTATTTATTTAGCGATCAAGCTGAACCTAATTAGAAAAGTTGCATCTCAACTAACTGAATATTAAACAGTGACGGATCTGGGGAAAGGATAGTTCCTGAATTAAAGAGATGAATTTAATACAAAATTGCTAAAATAAGACGGAGGAAACAACATAATTAGCTACATGCCAAATATCCAAGAATGTAAACACATAATAGCAACAAAAGAGAAGTTCAAAAACATTAATGTGGTTAGGAGGATGACAAAAATATAATATTAGACTAACATTTTTTCTCCATTTTATAAACAAATAATTAATATTCACACAACTTTCTTACTCATTCAAAGCATATACAAATAAATTTCAAAGTCTTTATTGAAAAAATAATCTATAACACGTAAATATTGATATTTTTATAACGTTAATCCAAATAATGTATATATATATATTTTAAATAGGAATTTATAACAATGCAGATGGGGTCCTTAAATCAAAGATTCATAACCTTAAGGTTTAGAATTTTTTAAAAAACTTTTCACTCAAAATCATCATTTCTTGAACAAAACGTATTTACCCTATTACATGTTACGATTTAGGAAGTTATTGTGGACATTTATACATGTAATTACTTAAAAGGCTATAACCACATTGTTTATTATTTTTACATAATACTTTATTGAAATTATTGTTTTAGTATTGCTGATGTTTCTTGAAAATTAGATTCACAATTCTTTTATTCATTAAAATTATTTACTATTTCTATACTGATTTTATAAATTTTTATTATTATTATTATTTTGCCAGTAGTAATAATTTTTTTAATTCTGTATTTATTTTCCTTTTTAGTTTAGACATTTTTGCTGCACTCATGTTCTTTTAAAATTTCATTTTTGTTAAAATATGTAAACATTTTTACTTCACTCATATTCTTTAAAAAACATTTTTGTGAAATCATGTTAACATTTTTGTTTCAATCATATTCCTTAAAAAAACTTTTTAGTCAAAATATGTTAACATTTTTGCTACACTCATGTTCCTTAAAAAAACATTTTTGTTTCTTTTAAAAAATGTTTCACTCCTTTTTTAGACTCAATTTTTATCTGAATATTTATAAAAATCTTATTTCTACCATATAATATTTGCTTCGAATTACCTAAAAACGTTTTCTATCATATTTTTTCATCCTAAATATTTGCAAAATATATACTATAAATTTCTCAGGTCCTGACAATTTTACTCTAAATTTATTTGCAGGTGATCAAAATGGTATGCGTCGTGCTGTGTGGATTCGTTCTCTGCTGGTCACCAATGCAAGTGATGGTTCTGTATGCCGAATACTGGCACTCCGCCAGCCAGTTTGGGGAAGTAAGATGTTATAAATAACATCGCATCGAATTTAGAAATGAAATAATGAATTCCGCGATAACGTCAATTGCGACGGATATTTATTTTGCTTTGCCCCTACGAAATATTTCTAGTAGTTTTTGAAAATTATAAGTGCATATATGTGAAATTGAAATAAGTTTTATTGAACTTTTCATTATTCAAAAGAATGGTAAAACATATATTTTTCTTTATTTATGAATTCCCAAAATCAGAACACATAATCTTTATTTTATTTTCTTATTCAATATAAAGCTCACTTTTTCCACAGCAGTGTCTTATTTTGCACTATACTCTTAATAGTTTTAAGGGAATTACATTGGATTTTATAATGCCTGTTACTTTGCTGTTTCACAAAATGATGCAAGAATGATAGTTTAAATAAAGTAGTTTATATTTAAATTTTAACATTTTAAATCTAAGAATCGTCCGAGATAACAAGATCGTTTGCAAATTGTATATCAAATAATGATTTCAAATATCTAAATCGTTAATGAAATATGCTTTCTACATTAAACCATGCAATGTATCGCAAAAGGGATGGCTTTAGAAATGTAGAAACACGGTAATGAAATTCTTGATTCCAAGAAATAGCTTTTATTCTACAATTTTTTCGAATACCTGTTCGTATAAGAAATTTATTTTTTAAAGAAATGAAAATTGTTTTATTTTATTATTATAAATAATGATTTACCTTACAAAATCTTTCAAGATTTGTCTGTTTATGGTTAAATATTAGTAAATGTAAGTAATTAGAAACTACTAAATGCTTTTAATAAACAATTTCTGGTATAAAAATTTGTCTTTAAGTCTGTAAATTAATTTATTATCAATGTGAGTTCATTGCCTTGCCATCATTTCTAAAATAATGTAATACATGTATAAAAAGTAATATCTATTATCTATTTCTATCTTTAGTTATTTATCCTCCTCACCGAAAGCCAAAAATCACAATATTATTGTCAAAGCAAAGACTATAAATTATTATTTACATTAATACATCTCAATTGAATGTGGAGGTTTTTAAAACAATAAATGTGTAAGTAAATAAACATGTTTAGGATTATTTTGTATGTGATAGCTCCGTATCAGATCAATCTGAAATATTAAGAAGTAAAACAATTGTTTTGAAAGGTAACTGGTGAGAAATATAACAAAAAGTACTTTAAATACATTTAATTCTGCTTCATTTCATCCTTTTAATATAAATTCAATTATTAAATATTGGAATATACAGCAACACAAATGTGGAAAAAACAAATATTCTTTAAGTTCATGTTCAAGATTGCATTATTAGAATTTAGAAGTAAAATCATTATAGTAATCTTTCTTTTCCCTTTCATTTTAGGAAACTACGATATAAATTTTAGTCTGGAAGTTTCTAAATGTGTATGAAGGAAGATAACAATTAAAACGAAAATTAATCTTTTAAAAAAGGGAAATGAAATGATTTTTGAAGACATGTCGATATTCTAATCATCTCTGGAATGGTGTGTAATGAGTTGTCTCCGGATGATTATTTGTCACGTTTCAGGAAGAAAAATATAATAATTAAACTTTTTTTTTCTTTCTGTAATCCTCAGAATACGCCATTTTAAAAAAACCAGCTCCGAATTATGATGTAATAAAAATTTCTTATGACATAGCTATGAAAATAATTGTTTTATCATTTCATAATGAGGGAAAAATTGAAAATTTTAACCAACTGTTTTTGAAAATTCTTATGATCGTTCTTCCTAATAGCATGATGACTAATCTTTTTAAAATTAATTTAAATTATTATTTCTTTCTTTTGTTTCTTAATAGATCAAAGAAAAAATATATAATTAAAATTCTTCAAAAATCAAATTTATTTAATATTTATACCTTTTTGTAATGAAACCTTTCAAAAAGCCATTGACAAATTCTTTTTCATTATTTTCTTTCCATTTTTGAAATGAAGTTATTGAAAATATCTTATTCTAATAGATCTTTAAGATACGATTTTAAGTCTCATAGAACCATTGACAGTTGATATTTTAAAAATAAATTTTAAAAAACTTAAACATTGAATAACATTTTCTTATGGGGATGAATCTGCTATTGAGAAACAATTATATTTTATAATTTGTATTATGTTTTCCCATATTGAACAAGTTATTTCAATTTAATTCTTAAATCAATGTGTAGTATTGTCCAGAAAAAAGCATTATTTACATTTTTTTATGAATATTGCAATTAAATTGGCCAAAGAATACTGTTTAAATGATAGTAATTTATATCGGTTTGCGTTAGGAATGCTTGATTTTCTCACAAGTTTTTTTCCCTGCATGATCTTTTAATTTATAATTTCTATACTGCACAATAAAATCTTTAATATCATAAAATATACGATGAAAAGTTTTCATTTATCACTATAATATCAAATAGGATTTTATTGCTTAAATGATTTTATTGTTTAAGTGTGCGTGGAAGGGTACAGCGAGAACGGACTTTTTCCCCTCGCAATATTCCGAAGAGGGCATATTATATTGAGATAATGGAGTTGGAGTTGAAGGCATAATGAGATGTACTTTTTTACTATTGAGCTCATCGAAATACTTTAAGCCATAGCGAGCAGTGTGCAATAAGGTGGTACGAAAATGGCCTTATTTTTTTTCTTCTTCTAGATTTTAGTTTGGTAATAGTGCGGAACAGTTGCCTTTTAAGTTCAAAAACAATATTTAAACATTTGGATGCAATATAACATTAACTTAAGGTTGCTGCAAAGAGCTTGAAATTTGTAAAAGAAAAAAAAATGAAGGAAATTTCTTAAAGGGCCTTTAAAAACTTTTCTTAGATATTACTTTAGTAATGGTGCGAAAAAGTTGTCTTTAGGTTCAAGAACAATATTTAAAAATTTGGTTGCAATATTACAGTATCTTAATATAATAATATTTCGAAGTGCCGAAAGAACTTAAAGTTTAAAAAAAAATTTAACTATTATAAAATTTGATAAATTATATTGATGAATTTTTCGTTTATATAATGTTACAAAAGATAATTTTAAATACATATATAAGCATTGCAACTAGAAAAATTATTAAATACTAAGAATAATAATAATAATAAAAAGATTCTTATGTCCCATTTTGCATTTCTTATTTAAGTATTCTTAATGATTACAAATACAGAAGGCAAAACGTTTTACAGCTGTAAAACATTTCTTTCTAATTTATTGTCACATTGAACAGTTTTTAAAATTAAATTTTGGCATATTCACACGTGAATCAAAGATTGCGATTGAACAACAGACATTTTGAGCCGATTCACTAACCAGTCTTACAGCTCTTTCCACTGTTTGATGTGACAAGAAAGCCCCGGAAAGTCGATAACCGAGTCCCCTAAACTATTTGGTTCAGCTTCAGAGTCTTTCTGTATAAAGATTTAACTTAATATTAAACCGCACAGGTAATTGATAGTTTTATCGCGTCTTGCCTATTTGATAGATCTGATTAGCTTGCCTCTTTTTGTAAAGAACACTGTGGTTCTTCAGCGTTGTCATTGCCGCCAGTAATCGTTTCTGATGTACTAGTTTTTTTGCCCGTTCTTGATTAAACTTAACCATTCTTAATAGTTCTTTACTCTTTCTTGCTTCTTTCTTCCTCAAGGAGCTTGTGGTAGTAATATTAATATTATAATAACCTATTACCATTTTCCTGTTAGAGCATTGATCGCTTAGAACCTTTTATTTCATGACTAGCACTATAAAAGTCAGAAATCTCAAATAAATGTCTAGCTTCGTCTTTATATTCTGTGAGGTTGGAAGCAAACTTATCTGAACATTTTCTGCTTTTAGACTTTAATAACTCCCTGTATTTAGCATGATAAGCTTTTATAATTTATGAAATTCTTTGGCTAGAAGCAAAAGGAACAGAAGCTCTTAACGATATTTATTATATTATGGGAACTAAAGTTTCACATATTTCACTTACAAAAGAATCCTTCTGGGAAGCAATTTCGTGGTTATGTCTAATATAATATAAATTCGTCAATAGTGTCAACTTCAAGCAAATCACTAAATTTCCCAAAAATAGAGACCTCCGATATTTGTCTTCTCTTTACTAATTTAGACTGAGCCATTCTTTACTCAGAACAAAGCATGCAAGCACAAACTAACAAATCCATTACGTTAATCAGTTACACAATAGACGGAGGGGAGACGCCATCTCAACTGAACTCGATAAAACTACTGATTTGAAACCAGCTCTGTTCTTGTCACCGGACGCAGACAGATCTCCTTCTTACCTCAACAGCAACGCTCGTAATAAGACTGAGTGCCAGTGCAAAGCTAAAACTGTTTTTGTATTTCTATACATGTGTCAACGTCTATTGAAAGGCTTTTTTTTAATTTTATAATCGAGGCACACAAAAATCCTTAAAAAGTTGCAAAAAGTATGTTAAAAAAGACCTTGAGGATCCTCAAGATATACTCTAATATTTTTTATATTTTTTTTATTTATCTTATCTATATCAAAAGGCAATTTTTCCGCACTATTACAAATTAAAAATCAAAAATTGATTTTTTTTCGTTTCACCATAGTGTGCAAGGTTGATGCTGTCTTAGAATAGATTACTTTTTTTAGGAGATAGATTCTGATGTATAGGGTGGAGATAATCTACAAGAATTACTGTAATAATCCTCGGTTATAGATATTCCCTTCAAAATGTCAAGTGGGTCCAAGCCAAGCCAAGACATCTTGTCGTTTATCATCACATAGCTCTTTCCATGTTTTAAGAGGAGAAAGCAAACAGTCAGCATGAAACGCGCCTGCCGATTTCCATCCAATGAACGCAGTTTGGAAAAATAATGTAAATGATGATTAGTCAGGCCAGATTACTTGTTCCCATTTCTGTGTGCACATTTTGGGGATCTCGGCGACACTGTGGTCGTCTTATTGCCTTTTACGGATGACTAACTAGAATGGCTATTTGTCAATGGTGATAGCCATACTGTTCCTGTTCAGTAGCTTTGATGGATATGGAATTTCTAAAGTTGGTTGTTTATTTCGGACATTAAATCCGGCAGCTCAATTTATGTTTTTTGAAAGCTATCTTATTGAACTCTTGCCTATCTCTGCAAGTAAAGTGAGACTTCAGCCTTTTATTCTGTTTCGTAAACGATACCTTTTCCAAGTCTATATTGCCTATCATAACTTTTTATAGAGTAATCTGTGAACGCCTAACAGAAATGGGTGATCTAAATACAATGTTTGTTCTAAATAAATGACCCAGCGAGATGAGTTCTATTAATTGAGCCTCTCTGCATGTAGAATAATTTTGAAATAAGGATACATTGCTGGAGACAGAGTTTTCTCATACAATTCTTACACTCGCAAATGCTCAATTGATAATTTCCTGTCGCTATTGCAAGATGGCAGATAGTTATGACTTGTAGAGCTGTTTTAGACTTACAATGTACGACGAATTTAAAATCGCTGTTCCTGCTATTTTCTTATATCTATCTATGCACAGACCAAGAATAAAATGGTACTAATAATAACCTTAGAAATATATCGTGAATTATTTATTTATGAATCTATTTAATATTTTTGTATGTAAGGAGATCTTGCTGAAGCACCAAGAATGAAAATAACAATGAAATACCATTATTGTAAGTTTTTCTTTTACCACTAATATTTTGCATAATCATAATCCATAAAGAAAAAAAAAAGAAAGTCATATATGTTGCACAGAAGCCTAGCACTTAAAATAAGGTTAACCAAATCCCTTCGAAGTAAAAGCAACATCCATAATGATTTAATAAAGGCAATTAAATATTTAGAAATGTAGGATATATGAATAAAGGAGGGAATTTAAAAGTTTTACCACTAAAAAAAATTCAAATACAGTAACTTGAAAAAATTATTAAAGCAAGAACTATGTTAGTAATTTTTGATGAAAACTTAATGACAAAGTGGACACGCATTTACCCATAAATCAGCAAAAAATAATCATTTGCTTATAAGTGGCATTTATAGCCGGCTTTATTTCAATACATTTATGTTATGTAATTTCGTATTTTGCATTTTGCATTGCATGTCCTATGATAAGAAAAAATTTGATCCTGGAAAAATTACTTGATTTTTATTCTTGTAATCATGAGTTTTAGAGTTTATTTTGTATAAATACATTTTTTTTTCTTTAAGCAATGCATTTTTTAGTAAGATTCAATGTAATGGAAAAATGAATTATCTTTGCCAAAATCGTTTTTTTTATAAAAATACGAAATTTGATTGACTTTATTGGTTAATATAACATGAAATCTAGTAGAAAATTTAAAAACAATTGGGTGAACAACCTTAATCCGATGAATTTTAAATGTCAGAAATATATTTACCGAATATAGTATCTCAAATGGCTGATATCAAAAGGTCTTTTAAATATCAAACAAATAATTATACTTCGTATTTTTCGTCTTCTTTTATGAAAAAATATTTCCAAACAGAATCCTTAAAATTCCACGTACTTGAAGATTCATTGAAGGATCATCAGGATAAAATTTCTCAATGATTCTTAAATTCAATGTAGTCATTGCCATTTCGCTTTTCAAGATGTAATATAATGGCAACAAATTTTAAGACATGCAAGAAAAACCCTTATTTGATGTTTGTGTATTTTTTATGAGATATCTTTTGTTCATTGAGTATCATTTGGAGAAAGAAACATGTTCCAGATCACTGAGTTGGAAAATACCCACAGTATAATGTTATTTTACGGTGTCACATGCCTTTAAATAGAATATTTCATATTTTAAATTGCAATAACGTTATTCACATAAATATGTACGGAATAAAATAACAAAAGACCAGGAAACATGGATGTGATCTAATATTCGTTGATTTATAAAAGATGCGCGCTTATAAGGAATAGAATGATTTTTAACAAAAAATTGTATTAGTGCAAATTGTATTTCAAACAGATTGAAGCCTTTTAATGTAACCTTTATGATTTATTTGACAAGGATTTGTATTCTCATAATATATACTTATTTATTGCTTTTATATGATCTTGATCTCGAGCATCTTACTTAGCATATTCTCAGTCTTATTCACCAAACTTTAGATTTAAACTGAGACTGCGTTTTCATTGAATTTCACTATTTCAATGTAAAAATATGAAAAATATGCAATCCACTATTACACTATAAATCTTTCTATATAAATCTTTCTTTTCTTCACTATAAATATTTCTAATACACCATACAAAATGATCCCTGATTACAAAAATTTATTGTAAAATCTTAGAATCATTGACATACAGTTGTTTCCATATCTTGTAAGGCCGATTATAATTTTTTAAATAAAATCAGTATGTTAGTAGACTTCAATGTGAGCACCCTTGGTCACTCGAAGAATATTAAACTGGCATTCAGATTATCTCCGTCAATTATTCAACCCTTTGGCTGTCAAACTAAGGACACATTTTGCAATTCTAACTGTGAAGATTCAATATCTTCAAATGACATTGTATATACGCTGTTTGTGATGTATCTGCAAAATTCATGTTGAACAGTAATGGCAGATTTGAATTCATGTAACCAAACAACACAATGAGTATTTTCTTGCGTTGACACCATTTTGAAAAAAACGGAATGTAATGTAACTGTTTTTGCATTAGTTTCTCTATTTGTTGTACTAAAAAAAATCAAAAACTCTGCTATTCCATAGTAAAAAATTTTCCAATATTATATCCAATTGCATTTTTGTAATTATATTTTGTGTTTAGTGAAAGACTTTATGTCCACCTTTTATTCTATTAGGACTATAGAATTTTTGGAGAATTCAGATTTAATAATAATAATAATAATAGTAATAACTTTTCAGCATACGTTTCTCAGTAGTGTTTGCTTTCGTGCAGAAACCATATCATTCCCAGTAGATGTTTAAGATGAAAAGTAATATTTCATTTATTTAAGACTTTGACCTTATAATAGTTTTCGAAAATAAAAGTACTATGCAATTAATTATCATAAAGCAATTAAAAATTAATATTTTTGGCTTCTTAATAGTAATGCTCTTAATTTCTTTCTTAATAAACACGCTAAAAAGCACCATTTCTACCTTGATTACTTTTTTTTTTTATCTCCGTAATGTGATGCTCTTAACCCTCTATATATTAAAAAAAATATTTAGAATTGATGAGATTTCATAACAGATACAATTTAATTTATTTAATATTTATAAGTAAGCATCAATTTTTTTATCAAGTTTATACATAAAATAATTTATAAAAATTTGCCATGTGTTAATTCAATAGTTAACGTCAATTATATGAATTTAGCGTTAGTTACTTTATAGGACCATTTACAAATCACATCTTGTTATCGTAAACAAATGATTAGGAGAAAACTGTCACTTGCTTAAGCTTATCTGAACAGACAAGGACTAGACATTCTGTTACGGGATGGTAAATTAAAAGAACTGACAATTTAATGGACAGAATCTTTTCTTCAACACTGGAGAATCTTATCTCAAGAACGAACCGCCTTAATGTCTGTTTTCAGATACGGAAACGCTCGTGTTCAGTTCTTGATCTCGTTTTGCCGACTCCGAATATAGTTTCAATCATTTATTTATTCATTCGTTTATTTATTTTTGCTTTCGAATATTTTGAAACTGGCAAAATGTATATCTTTAATTCTATTCAGTCATATATCTGATTATTTTTCCCTTTTGAAAATAAGAATGGAAATTTCTTCTACTTTTTCAGATTGTATATATATATATATATATATATAGATATTTACATATTATCAAATAAAATAAGTTTTTTTCCAAAAATATAGCTAAATTTGCTTAGAATACACATGAAATTAAAAAAAAAAATATTTTCAAAGAAAGTTGTAAGAGGTGCAAATTTAGCTCAATGAAATGCCACCATAAGAATATTTTAAAAATAAATTATGAATAATAAAGAAAAAAATTATAAGTTAATAATTAATTTTTAGCCAAAAAAATTAACAGACTTTAGACATATAAAATACTGCAAACCTTCAGAAGCAGAATTTCTAATATGGAAAAGCAAGGGTGAATTCATATATTTTTCCTCCCAATTTATAATATTCTTTTAATTTTAATCAAAAAGTGTCATAATAACTACACTTAGATGTTGTTGTAATAAACTACGGTACAATATACTACAGTTAAAATATATATTATGATATTGATTGTTTTATTAGCTTGGCTAATATTTATTACCGAATTTTTAATTTAAACACTGAAATGCACAAATTAATTATAAGCCTTATAATTCTTAATTGAACAAAACGTGTTTACTGTTTGCCATAGCTATTATTTTCTTGAAAAAGCATAGTTTATAATTCTTTACTATAATTTTAATTCTAGATATCACGGTTAGAAAAGGCATTGCTAGATCAAGTACTTTTCACCGAAATAAATTTATTACTTTTCATCTTTTTCCAAAACTTTTGATTTTTAATAAAACAAGAACAAAATTCGTTCTACATTAAAAATTTATAGAAAAGTGTGAAAATTTTAAAATCTATATAATCTTAAGAGGTTTCCTAATCAGATTAAAATTTGATTCCTATTATATTATTTTCATTGATTCTATCAAATATTTTGAATAAAAGTTCAAAATCTATCTTAATCTATACATATATATAATTTACCCATGTTCTGCTATTTATAACCATTTAATTACTTTTAGAAAAATGTTTAGGACTAGAATGATATTTTTGAAGTTATTTAGATTACTGATAAGGATTATTTTAAGAGAATTAATAAGAACATGAGATCCCACACAATCTGTTTCATCTAATCGATTTTCAGTCACAATTCTTCAATTATTACTCACAAATATTTTAGAAATACATAAAAATTACTTCTCTACTTATTTACTTTTATAGAAACAAAGTTAAATTAAAAATCTATTATTTTATATTCCACTTCTGTATTATTTATTTTGATACACATGTTGATTTATTAATATAAGATGACAGTGTTGTTTCTACTAATAGAGACTTAAAGGACCCTAAATCCTAAAGACCAATTTGTTTGCTAACAACAACAAGTAAAATCTTAGATAAACTGATAACTCAAAGAATATAGCACTTATTAACGGCACAAAATAGACTGCATCATGATCAACATGGTTTTAGATATAATCATTTTTGTGAAACAGCCCAAAATGCCCTATGGAGTAAAATAAAAGGTACGATGAATAAAAAAAAACTAAAAACAAAAGTTACACTTTTGGATATAACTGGAGTATTTGATTCAGTATAGAGAAAAAGCATTTTATATGCCCTTATAAAAATGAATTTCCGAACAACCTTTTTGAAGTGATTAAAGATTACTCAAGTGAAAGACAATGTATTTACCAAGATGGAAAGAATAATTGGGAATTTATGATGGATAGAGGAGTGACACAGGGCTCATGCAGCGGGCTGTTATTCTGGAACTTGGTTATGAATTCTACATTTAAGATCAATCTTCTAGAGAACTGCTTTATAAAGGCGTATGCCGATGATGTGCTACTAATAATCTTGGGAATACCAAAAGATGAATTGGAAATTAAAGGAAAACAAATAAATCATAAGCTAATAAAATGGGGCAAAATACATAAGCTTGATTTTAATGAAAAGAAAACAATTCAAATGCCTATTACCTTTGGTGAACTTTTAAAATTAACAGATCCGTCTAACATAAAAATGGGCAATAACAATATAGATGTGTCAAATCAAATAAAATACTTGGGAGTTACATGGGACAGTAAATTAACATTTACGTCGTATTTTAGTAAGGCCAAGAAAAAAAAAGTGGATGTATTAACATATAAACTAGTGATAATTGCGGATAAATTTTATAGAAAAATTAAATACCATCTGAGAAGAATCTACACTGGGGCCATTTTCGGGCAAGGTGCATGGGGACATAGACTAAATCTAAAGAAAATAAGAGAAACATTAAATGCAATTCAACGTATCCATCTCATCATTATGTCTGGGGCATATAGAACCATTTCTACAGAAGCGTGATAGCGGGAATTTTGCCAATAGATCTCAGAACAACCGAAATATTCACTGAATTTCAAATAATACCTACTTTTAATAAAATTAAAGTAGGAAATATATGCTTCACCAAAAAAGATTATCAGATGTATTTTGACAATTTCGAACAATTCTCTGTAGAATAGTTTATTCATGGTTTTCAAATTAAAATCCCAGATATGGATGGAATAGAAATTTTTACAGATGGTTCAGAAGATGAAAATAAAGTAGGAGCTGCAATAGTAGTATACTACTATGGGAAAGAGATCGATAAAAGTCTTGTGAAATTATCGAACCATGCCACAAGTTTCCAGGCAGAAGTGCAAACTTTGAAGATGGTCATTGAATATTGTGAAAGGGTGGAGGGCGGACAGAAGTGCTCAATTTTTTCAGATTCTCTGTCAGTCCTACAAGCCATAGAATCATCTCACAATTGTAATAAGGAAATATGGAAGTTAAAAGAAAAGATAAAAAGTATAAAAACTAAGAAATGGATAGAGTTGAATTGGGTTAAGGCCCATTTGGGGATATATAGTAATGAAAAGGCGGATCAATATGCAATAATGGAGGTACAGAAAGAGAGTGTTGATGTAATTATCTCCAAATCAAATGCGGTCTTAAAATGGGAATTAAGAAAATAAATATAGCTACAATGGTTTGATAGATGGTATATGTTCAAAAAAAGGAAGAGTAATTTATGACTTTATTCCTAATCCAGAAATAAAAACAAGAAGATATCAACCCTGGTAATCCAAATTATATTAGGACACGGGAAATTTCCTGCATATTTTCAAAGATTTGGAAGAACGCAGGAAAATAAATTCATTTGTGGAGGAATCGGTACTGTTTACCACTATTTAAAGGAATGAATAAAAAACTTGAAACTAAGAAAAAAATCTGTTAAAAATAATGACTTAAGTACAATACTGATAGTATCAGGTATTCTTAAAACTCTGAAGGACATGATGTCAAAAATTTTCCGTTTTTTTACTAACTATTTGAAATTGTTCGAATTTATGTTGTTGTGAAACGAGAATTTGGAGAATTTCGAGGAGAATTTCTTTTAGTGAGGGTTTGTTCCTTGTTTAATAGGAAGATAGGACAGTAATTGACCACTTTGTGGTCAATTATCTCTAAGATAATGTCAGTTTGACAAATCGGTCAATGTAAGGATGGAAAATGCTAAAGATAGCAGTCCGCCGTAACAAGTCCTGTCAATACTGCTAGTTTCAGTAGTGGCAGGATGGCCGGCTGTACACAAGTTTCCCTTCAAGATCGATTTAATAAGATTACACGGGCAAATATAAATATCATGTAAGGAAAGTATAATAAATGCAGTTTCCAAAGGAAATAAACAGGAGGATTGATAAGAAATAGAAAAAAAAATGACAGAGGAAGGAAAATTTGTTTACCCTTAAATCGAAAATAATTTATTACTCCTTCTTATATTGACATCGGTTCATTTAAAGATTCGATAGATTATAATTTTATATAAATTAAGTTTCAATTGTCCAATTAATTTATACCAATATAACTTTAATGTGTGTAATCCAATTTATAATTTCATCTAATATTATATCTTATAGTAGAGATTCGACTTCTTATATTCGAAAAATTGTATGTATTGTTTAAATAATTACACTAAAAAATTCTTTTTGAAATTACATTAGAAATAAAATTAATGAAAGAACACTTTCATATTTTTCAAGATTACTCTCTGATATTTTCCGGACATCTACCTATTTACGTTCATGCATTTAAACAACACAGATTATTTTTTGCTTTTTATCTATTTTTGTAATAATAATAATTTTCTGCAGGAAGAAAATAAATAAATATATTGTAGCGTAGATAAATCGTGTATTAACTAAAATCAAAAATAACAGTCGCTAATCTCAGCTCGAGACTTTATTCAATGAACTAAACCTTACATCTGTTTTCATCCACAAGACGAAATGACTCGAATATTCCAGATTTAGAAATATACAGAAATTATGAGAAAAATCTCATACAAGCGAGTAACAACAGAAAGTAAATCAACTACAAAGCATTTTTTAAGCAACTTGCCTTCAGTCAGATACGTACTTGCAAACTGTTGCTTTCAGATCATAGCATTCTAACACTAAGCCATTCTTTCGCACTAAATTAGAACAAGTTTCTTTACAATATCATCATTGTACTACGACAGCGTTTCTCAACCTTTCAGTATTCGTGGCCCAGTTTTCAATCATAATTTTCATCTCGCCTCCTCCCCCCGCTTACAATAAAAAGTATACAACAATAATGTATATTGAGTATTTTGTATTCTGTTTTTAAATTATTTTTAACTAACTGCCAAAAAAAAAAAAAAAGAGTAAAAGCGATCCAACATTGGCGAGAAACCACATCTGGCATTTTTCAAAACGGGCAGTAAACAGACGAAGCGAATGAATGCTAGGAAAATTTACATATTATATTTGAAATAAAAGCCAAACAGGGAGATAACGTTAAAAGAATAAGAAAGTAGAAAAATTCGTTACTGAAAATTAACCTAGACGGGGTGAGCTAAATTTAGAAACTGGGAATACATTTTTCGAATAATAAAAGAAATGAAACAGATGCATGACTAAACAAAAGAGAAAAAAATAAGTAATGTTTGTGGAAGAGAATCCACACGACCGATGTCGTCTAGAGCATGCGCAGATGTTTTCTCACAGGAAGAAGGAAAATGTTTGATAACGCAATTTTCAATTCCAGCCAGTCTCATTCGAGTCGATCCTTCTGTCGCTATCGAATATATCGTGAAAGTGTATGTTATATATGTTTTCGTGTTAATTTCAATTCACCATATTAAATATTTACGGCAGCAGATTTATGTAGACTCATGGATAAATTTTTAAGCAGAAGTAGGCGAGCATTTGACGACAGTCAAGCATCAACAAGTATACAGACGAGCATGGCTCTGAAAATAAAATAAAAAAAAAATATTCTCAAGAATACTTAAATTTTGGGTTTACCAGTATTGAAGTAAATGGAGAAGAAAGGACCCTGTGTATCATTTGCTCAAAAATGTTGGCCGCAGGCAGCATGAAACCTAATAAACTTAAACGACACTTGGAAAAACTTCATAGTGAGTACGTCAACAAACCCAAGCAATTCTTCAAATTGAAATTAAAATCATATAAAAAGCAAAAATCATTTTTTAAAGAAATTTTGTCTGTATATAAAAAAGCTTTAATTGCATCTTACAAAGTTTCATTTAAAATAGCTAGATGTAAAAAACCTCACACCATTTGTGAAGAGCTTATTTTACCAGCAGCAATTGAGACTGTAGAAACTATGTTTGGAGATAATTTTTTAAAACAATTGCAGTCCGTACCTGTTTCTAATGATACTGTTGCTCGTAGAATTAGTGATATAGCCGAAGATGTACAGTGTCAGCTTTTCTCGAAGTTGCGACAAATTATTTATAGTAAAATAGATGCTCATTTAATTGCCTATGTTCGATTTTTTGATAATATTTCAGTAGTAGAACTACTTTTCTGCAAACCAATAGAACTCAAAAACATAGCACTTACATTATTTGCTATTTTAAATGATTTTATGAACGTGGCAAACATAGAATGGAAAAATTGCGTTGGAATATGCACCGATGGGGCTCGTTCAATGTCCGGAAGATTCCAAGGTATACAAGCACTTGTAAAACAAAAATCGCCTCAGTGTGTGATCCACAGAGAAGCTTTGGCTTCGAAAGAAATGATTCCTGGTCTGAATATTGTGTTAACTACGGTTGTAACCGTAGTAAACTATATAAAAATGAGACCTCTGAAATTGAGAATCTTTTCCGACCTTTGTAAAGACATTGGTTCAGTACATACAGCGTTACTATTTCATTGCGAGGCAAGATGGTTATCACGTGGGAAATTTTTGCAACGTATTTATGAATTAAGAGAACAAATCGCCGTTTTCCTAGAAGAAAAAAACAGACCGGTGGCCGAGAATTTTCGCGATGGTTTATTTGTGATGAAATTAAGCTACTTCGTTGACATACCAGATACTCAATTTCAATAAACATGAATCTTCAACTCCAAGGAGCAAATACACATATGTTGGATACGAGTGATAAAGTTAATGCTTTTTGTGGAAAATTGGAATTGTGGAGCTGAAATTTAAAGCAAAGAAATCTAACAATGTTTACAAATGTGGATTATTGTACTAAAACTTAGAAGGTTGAAGAAGAACATGAAAAAGTTGCTTTTGTAACCAGTGAAAATCATTTAACCATGCTGGCAAAGAATTTTAAGAAGTATTTTCTTGCTAACGACAAACTGATAGCAAGTTACGAGTGAGTTAGGAATCCATTTCATAAGACTCCTGAAGGACTCTCAATTGATGAGGAAGAAAAATTCATAGACCTCACGACAAGTGGCGAAACTAGAAGACAATTTAGTAATAAATTACTATTTGAATTTTGGGCAGGAGTAGAGGAGGGTCTTAATTGCACTAAAAACAAGGGCATTTCGCATTCTATTACCATTTTCAACATCCTACCTTTGTGAAACTGGATTTTCTGCTGTGGCAACGTGAAGACAAAATATAAATCTTGGCAGAACTGAGAGTGGCTATTTCTAATATTGAACCTTCCTTCGAAAAACTTTGCTCTGCAAGACATGCCCCAGGAAGTCACTAATAATTACTAAATTTGTTTTAATTTAGTATGTTTTGATTTAGTAAGTTGCTTTACTTTCATAAGTTATTAAATATGTCAAAATGTATTTTGTTTTCTATGTGTATGTGTGCTTTCCTTTCAGTCAGTTAATCAATTTTTTTAAATCTTATTTTCTCTTCTATACTCTCGCGCCCCCGTAGGGGAGCGCGTCCCACAGATTGAGAATCGCTGTACTACGAGAAGTGTTCATTTTTACAAGAGAAAGAAATGAGTACTGTACTTTATTGTTTAGTATTCATCTTTTTAACATATCAGTGCAATGCGTCGCGCAATGTGACTATAAATTGATAAATGAGATATGTTTTACACCACAGTTAGCACCTTAAAATGAACAAGACACATTATTTTGGGGTTCTTTTCGGTCTAATCGATTACTTTTGTCAATAAAGCGATGGTAATTATTATTACTACAACTCTTTACAATTATTTATTATGTTTTAATACGATGTCTAATCGATTAGCAATATAGCGCTGATAATTATTAACACAAGAACAATAAAAACCAATTCGAAACAATTATTCATTACATTTTAATGCAATGTACCAAGTTATGATTACTTTATCATTTACTTTTATTAACAAATTTTGATAATTCTTGAGAAAAAGCCAAAGTAATTTTTTTATTACTGCATCGGTGTTTTCAAGCTACAGTTAAATTATGGTTGAACTACAGAATTATATCAAAACCTTATTATATAATGGAGGGAAATATTGAAAAAAAAAAGATTAAAAGGAACTTGTGTAATTTTAATAAAACCCAAAGAGCTACTACTTTTACATTCAGTAAAGAATCATAAGTTACTTTTGTTGACAAATGCTGAAGAATGAAAAGAGCAATAAGCTGCAAATGAATTGTTATTTCAGAAACTCCATATGTCATTAATTATTTTTAGAAATCAAACTTTTTGTACGATTATTTAGAGAGAAAGAAACAAAATTTGAAGAAGGTGCTTCTAATCAAAACTTCATGAATATGGTCTAAGTTTCTAAAAATAATTTCTTTTTTGAGGTGGTTCATTTTTGTCTCACGTCTAAGACTTCTCTGTGCTGGAAAGAAAAATAAAGAGGAAAATGAAGTAATAAAATATTTTTCTAAACTTAAAAATTTGGAAACATCCGTGGTTTAAACAGATGACACAAATGATTGAAAAAAAATTTAGCAGCAATATTATATAAAATAATGAGCTCTAAATAAGCAACAGGAAGAGCAATGTGAATAGGTCAGAAATTTTAATTAATAGTTTCTCAGTTTTCTTTAAGAAAAAGGAACTGAGGAAGCAAAAAACTTCATTGATTATTTATTAAAAAATGTTTTCCAAATTTAAAACTACAGGAGGGACTTATTAAGTTCCTAGTGTGGCTCCCTAACTAAAATTATTTCTTACAATTAACAAAAACGAAACAAATGACTCGCTAAAATTAATAGGTGATATTCCAAAGTTTTTTTTATTTTCTTTTTTATAACATTACCATTCACAGGACAATTAAGACATCTAATGTTTCAGATCATGAAGAAAAAATTCAATATGATTAATAAAAACTATTATTTCATAATTTTGAGTATGTATTGTAAATAAATATTTTTTAAAAAATTGATTAGTTTTTTTTTACTATAATTTTGTCTCCTCAGACATTAATTTGTTCATTCTTAAATCTCATAAACATCTTATTTAATATATTATAACTAATTAAGTAATGAATTTGAAGCACTCATACATCTATATTATATTCCGTCAATTTTCATTCCGAGTATAAACATATAATTCCTAAATGTATTAATAATGATCGTCTATCCACCAACAACTCCAATTTTGAGAAATACCACAAAGCAAAACTTTGAGTGAGCAGTCGGCCTCAACACATGAGCATATAACGCCAATTAATTCTATAAATTAGTTAACAAATCAAACTACTCTTAGGGTCCTTAATTTAAAATCGTACCCTGTTTTATTTTGATAACATATATTATAGTTTCAGAAAATTGTAGTTTTAACAGAAACATTAAATATAGTAATAATATATATCAATAGTATTTTTAAAATTAATGCTATTCATATGACGAGGAAACAGCTGCGAACCGAAAGCAAGTAGTTGAATGTATTTTACTGAAAAAAAAATCAATGCTGAAAAAAATGGCGTACAATAAAAACTATAACATAAATAAACGTGATTTATTTCATTTTTTTTTCCTTCGCTTGGCCTAGATAGTTTTTGAGAATCCATGTGTGGAAAAAATACAATTATAAAATATGTTTTTATTAAACTGACGGTCATTTTCTTTACAGCTTCCATACTGGTTTGAAGGATTTCAATACTTCGCAATGTTTCTGGCTTACTTCAACAGTGCTTTGAATCCTCTGCTGTATGGAGGATTCAATAATAATTTTCGCCAAGGGCTGTGTAATGTTTTGAAGTGTACATATGCCAGGCCACTCAGAAGGCCACGTAAGTACTATTATAAAAGAATAAATTGTGTGAATCTTCATCATATAAAAAAATCTTTTCTATTGATATGATGTGAAGCAACAATTACCAAACATTTATTAATGGCTATTAAATTGGAAGTTATATTAAAAGCTGATACCGAATGTATTCCATCTCTGAAGCAACAATCAACTTCTGATCTGCAGCAACAATTACGAAATGTTTATTAATTTTTCAAATGAATCATGTTTAGGGGATCACTTTAACGTAAATGGTTTGGGATTTTGAGATTGCTTAGGGAATGAACGAACAGCTAAAAGAAGTTAAGTTGTGAATTTTAGTCGCAAATTGTTAAAAACAAATACGTTGATTCTACAGGTAATCTAAAAAAATAGATCAAAGCTACAATAAAAATAAAAATCTTTTTTGGATATATTTTATGTGTCATGATCATTGTGATGGCAGCATTGAGCAACTAAAGGCCATTAGAAGCAAACCTAATGTAAGCATATATAAAAAATAACAAATAAATATATATAATAAAGAATATTAGTAAAATCATTGAAATAAGGATATGAATGTTCTTAACATGAAAGTAAAAGAGGTGAATGTGACTATCCAGTGATAATTATTTAACCATAATATATTAATATGCGAAAATCTTTTTTTATGGAGGTATTGTTTATTGTAGAATAATGTAATTATGAGATTTCCGTTGTAATCGATGTCCAATATGTCTAAATCGATATAGGTAAGTATATATTTTCCAATTTTAAACGTGATATAAATTGAGTGCAAGTTATTATTTTATGTTTTTTGAATCCATGCCTGCACAGATGAAAAAGATATATTTCTCGGAAAGATGGAAAGCGTAGGTAGATTCCTGATCCTCTGAGTTACTATTTTCCAATTTTTTCACTCCTTAGACAAAACTCACGAGTATGGTCTTCCTGAAACATTTTCGGATATCCTGCAATTAGTTCCAACCCCCCCCCCCATAAAATTGAACCTTGGATAAGACCACGAACAACCTGAATGGCATTCACTGACATCAAGCAAATTAGTTAAAAATTATAAATCTTTGGCATAAATCTACTATTTTTACTGAATATCTTTTGAGAACATGGGTTTTGAATTCCCTTTTTCATTCCAATTCGCATCAAAATTTGACAAGGAATTACAATTGTAGTCACAAGACAATATAAAGAATTTTCTTGATTTAAATCATTACAGTCATCCGCTTGAAAGATTTGGTTCAAAATTTGATATGAATCTCTATTTGAGAGGCTAGATCTATATTAAAAAATATATTTATATACTCTTGCGTTTATATTATTAAATACATTTCTACTCAAACAGCTAGACAGATAGACTGCCTAGAAATAGATTTTGTTCGACATTTGATAGAAATCTACACATTTGGTAAAATAAGCGTATATGAAATTTCATTTATCTACCTCAAAGCGTTTTTCAATTACCTTTGTTTCAGACAGACAGCCATAATGCCAAAAATATATTTTTCGGACCGAAAAAATATTTTACATTACCTTCTTTTACTTTGTTTATGTTGAAGTAAAATGAAATATTGAAGCGATCATAGGTAATGTTTATATTGCTATCGAATAATTTAGTATTTATTGAAAAATAAATAATATCAAAGTACAAATATTATAAAAGTAATATACAAATATAGACTTATTACAAAGTTTATATAAGTAAAAAGCTTTCAAGATATTAGAAAGTATCAGCAATTTGTATTACTCGGCTGAACTGAAAGTTTATCTCTACATTTTAAATATATTTGAAGAAATTAGCAATGATTTGGAAATATTGTTCTTTCAATTAAATGCAAGCAACAACATTTTATGTTAGAAAGTAAGAATTTGTCCTTTATTCTTCGTTTATATTAGAGAAAAAAATCGTCTGCTTTTCTTAATTAATACTGGAATTAAGATCTTATTGCCGCGTATTTAAATATCTAAATAATAATTATTAATTGTAATAAAAGAAAATTTATTATTAATTTTTTTTAAAAAATATATATTCTTCGGCACTATTGTATTTATCATTAACTGCATGCCATTGGCGAAACATAGTCAATAGACTAACATTCATATTTACAGATGTTTCTTAGCGATTAATTACTATCGGTCGGATAATAAATGTGTCCACAAATTAGTTAAAACCATAAATATTGCCTTTTATTAATACAAAATGTCTTAACACAATATACTCTCAGTAATGCGGCAAGCATCTATTTCAAGGACCATCAAATTCATAAAAACCTCAGAATCAGGTTCATTTAAAAATAATCTATAAAGAACTAAAAAGCACTCAGCTTCTGGAAATTTTTAAGCTGATCGTTTTTACATAATGTTGCCATAAAATCTTTAATTTTTTAATTAGTTTAATTCAAGCATTTAATCTTCATTCCATGTGTATTAAACAATGTCAAACTATGGAAATGAAAAAAAAAATGTTTTATAACATTTTGTTTTCCAAAACTGGAACCATAAATTGTTGATGTTAGATATAGTCAAAATTAGGTCTGAAAATCACCTTTTAGCCTCTTCTAAAATAACTAAATAACTTATAAAATACTGCAGTTTTTGAAAAACTTTAAATAGAAAGTAATTCATCTTGATGAGGTGCTAATTTGGCTGTTTGTATTTGCTGTTCTATCTTATATATTAAGAAAGTTATAGGGAAAAAAATTTTTCAGTCCACTCCACCATTTCCACCTCTTTTGAGTTAGATAACCCATTTATGAACTCATCCTATATTTTTACATTTCTAACAACATGTTCTAAGCCAATTAAAATACAAACAAAATTACTCTAGTTAGAAACAAAATCACTTCTGTTCACACGATAACATGGACACTTTTTAACAAAGGATGGTTTTGGGTTCTCAGAGAAGAATTGAAGAAATTTTACGGCAATATTGTCACGAGAACCATTGTATTAGGTAGTCTTACTATAGGACTCCACCTAATATATTTTGACTGCCTCTCAGTCTATTCCATACTTTATGAAATATGCTTGATAGACTATCATTTTAAAATTTAAAAAATCCTGTTTTGCCGATCAAAGCTGATCCAGTTATGAAGTTTTGAATATCAGAATGTTGGGTGATCCCAGAACCATTACAATTTCTCTTACAAGAGAAATTATCAAAAGATTAAATTCTATTTCCTCAAATTAGCCATTGATTGGCATCATATAATAAAATTTAAAGCTTCACAATTCCGTTAATTTTGAGCTTGAAGGAATAGCAAACTTCATAATCAAAATGTTGACGAGCCATCTATATTTTACTAAACATTGATACTTACTATAAATTCACTTACTATTATTTCCTGATGTTCTCTACTTTGATAATTTATTTAGAGAGTCTCATTAGTTTATTAGATAAAATAAAATTTTCGGTGCTTTAAACGCATAGCTTCATTGATGTTTTTAATACGTCACTGCTTTTGTAATTTGTATCGATTTTTTATGAATATTTCTTACTAAACAAGACTCATAAATTGTCTGATTTTATGATAATATAAATTATATAATTTTTTAGCAATAAATTGTAGTTTTCATGACATTTGTAACATTTTTTTCTAACTAGAACAATGTATCGATCTAAAATATATTTAGAATTTTGATAATGGGTCACTTAGCATAATACATAATTTTTTCCAGTAGTGGAAAAAATTACAAATTATGTTTAAAAAAAGTAAAGTTAAGTATTACTTATAATTTGTTATAGAACTGTTGGAATTTCTTTTTAATATTTTTTCACTTGGAATTTTTTAATATTAATTTATAGTATATATATTTTCTCATAGACTTTTGTTACAATTAGTAAATAATGCCTTATTTTAAAGAATTTTGATTTTATATTCGAGATTTAATTAATTACTCAGAATTTACTGGTTTACTGATTTTGTTTGAAATTTTTATCGAATAAGAGGTAAAAGAAAAAGTCTATGGATTTCGAGTCAATAACAACAACAACAAAAAAAGAGTCATAAAAACTAAACAAAAAAAATTAAAATACTACTCACCATCTTTCCCTAGTCAAAGAGCAATGTATTAATTTTTCACATTTCTTCCTAGAGTTCTCTCAGAAGTCTCGGACCACCCTCATGTCCGGACTGACCGGAAGTCCATCCAGCGGTAGGATTAATGGCGTTGGACCTTCCACCAGGACATTTGAACTTCGATCATTCCATGACTTCGATAACGCCCGCAAAGGATGCAACACTAGCGCTTAATTGTCTAATATATGAGAAATCCTTGTGGCGAACTTTTAAGAGGATATTACTGTATATTACTGTTTTAGACATTGTGGTTTATGCATGTTATCGTTGTATATTATCAAGTGAGTGTTTTTCAAAACTGCATGAAAAACACACATTTATCTAGTCTTTTTATTCAGATGTGATTATTAAATAAAGCCATGATCACAACTGATAATTATTATCTTGTGATTGATTTAATGAGTTTATGGAAACTATTCCGTTCGTATTTTGTCATTATATATTATTTCACATTCAGAAAGGTTTTTAAACGTATTCTCTATATATACTTATTGATGTCTGTTGTTCCTGAAGTAGTGAAAATGAGCATGGATTTACTTTGTATTTATTTCAAATGTAAGATATTTCACTAGAAGGCACTTTAATTAATTATGTGTATATTGTAATATTTATTGATGTCAATTCTGTCTGTATTTGTGGTTAAGTGATGGTTCAATCTGAATTTGTGAATCCTTCTTGAATCTTATTAAATGTGATTTAAATAAAATCTTTGATCCCCAAAATTGGTTCAAATTTGCTTTTGTTTTTGTAAATTACATTTAATAAATACATTTAAACAATGATACACACATGTGTTAAACCATACTAAATACCGGTTCTATATATAAATCAGAAAATATAAGTGATTGGGGTACATCATAAGAAATATTCCTAAAAAGTGATTGGTAGATACGTTAAATTGACATAAAATTCGAATGTACTCTCTAGATAAAGTGAGTTACTTGAAACATTCCAACTAAATAATAAGATATATGGGATATAAGTTGGATTGTTGTTAATTGGACTATTAATATATTGACAGTGTTTCATACTAATACATTCATTAGAAAATTTAATTTGAGTGTAAATGAAATGCGGTCTCTTAGACCACACCTCCGCAGTTAAGTCCTAAAAATTCACCTCCCCAGTTAAGGGTTAATACCCTAATTTAACATTTAATCGCCTAACCTGTGTTAACATAGGGCAATTATTCTAAATGTTTTTTTTTTTAATCTTAAAGAAACTCTCTGATGAAGTTACACGCCATGAAAATAAATTATTTTACTAATGAAAAAAAATCTTGTATTTAGTTTTCTGACAAGGGAGCGGGACAAATATACCCATTGCGCCTCAAAGAACATGAGTATCCTTCAAATCTTTGGGTGATTCGTTGTGCCATTTGTTGCCTTTTGTTTACACTGCGAGCATGAAACTTGAAAAATAGCGCATTCTTAAATAAACTCCTTGCAAAGTAAGTATAGCTTTAATAGTAATAGTAAGAATTTCCACAAGAAACTTCAAAGTCTGTCACTATTCTATAGCATTTTGAGGGATACCATTTTCTTTGAAAACTTTATAAAAAGCTTGCCACCCGCATTCCATTCAATATAATTTTACAATCCTTCAGGATTTCTTCGTTGTTAGTAAACATGTTTATAACAATTTAATTCCTAAAAACAAACAAGATACAAAAGCTCATTAGTAGATACAAAGTTTAGCAAAAAGTAATTCTTGAAATAACAACCCCTCCCTGTGTTCAAATTATATACAAAAGAAGCAACGATGATTTCTCTTAGATTATATTCGGCAAATTTGATATGCTGTACATAATAAAATATGTCATCAGAAAAACGAGCCAAATTTCCAAAACCAGCAAGAGATGGATGCGTTTGTATGTGCATAAAAGGGACATTCGGAACTGAAATGAACATTTTTCAAAAAGAGACAAAAATAAAACACGTTAAACTAAATATTTTTCACATACTAACTAATTGCAAGGAAAAAAGTAGGATGTCTTTAATTGAATTTATTAAAATTAAATTTTCTGTCAACTCTATAAAAAATAAATACATCTGTCATCTGCACTTTTTAAGAATTAATTATACATATATATATTCTCCTTAAATTCAGCAAGCGAATAATCATCAATCCGAGATGGTCGCCCACTTCTTTCATCATCGTGAACAATTTCACCCTTTTTGATTGAAACTTTGCACAAATTTCTTTATAATCAAATCATTTATCTCATTTTGTTTGCAAACTTTACATATTTATACCCTTGTATGTGCATAAATTGTATGTGCATAAAATATTGTATGTGCATATACATGTATATATGAGGGGTATCCTGAAAGTAAGTTCCATTTTTAAGTTTTGTCGGAGAATCTCTATCTTCGTGATTTCACATACATGCATTCAACTACATTGAATCATTGTCAAACAATCGAAGTCATTTTTTTTCCATTGAGAGCTGCGTCAGTTTCATGCAAAATATTTATAATGTTAAAGAAAAATATTTAACCTCATGCAAATCATTTTTTTTTCATAATACTAGAAACAAAATATCTTAATACTAGAAACAAAATATCTTATACTAGAAACAAAAAAATCAATTGAAATTTCTGAACAAATTTGTGAAATTTACGTTCAAAAAGCATTGAGCGATTTAATGATAGGAAAGACTGTGCAAAATTCCAATGAAGGCTGTGAATATGTTCACGGTGACGAACGAAATGAGTGTCTGCTTGTGATTAATGATTTTTGCTTACAAAAGTTGTGGAGAAGATTAAGGAGAATAGAGAATTCACTATTATAACACTGTCAATACATTTTCCTCAAAATCCCCATTTAATTCTTCCTTGCCACAGACGGCATCATTTTACGACGAGCTCATAAGAAAGCGTGTGCCCACCCCAAGATAAATCTTTCAACAACAATGTTGGTAATTATGATAAAAATAAATCTAAGGATTGTATTTTAATACCATAATATGTATATATATATGTATGTATGTATGTATACTTAATGGAATTAATTTTTCCAATGGGAAGTGCATTCCAATGGGAACAGCTTTCTCAAGTGCTTTAGCTAATACTTTCCTGCATTGCTATGAGAAAAAAAAAATTAATATAATTTAATAAACGGGTGGAGGTATATTGATAACCTGCATTTGATAGACAATACCAATATTGTAACTAATTGCTATTCAAAAGATTTAATTCTAACAGAAACAAATAAAAATCAACTTGAGGCTAACTTTCTGGATTCAAAAATCGAAAGTGCTAATGATAAAACAATAGTTGGTATCTAGGATAAATGGGATGAATTCAACTTTAAAATAACGAAACTTTGTAATTATTATTCCAAACTAAATTTTCAAAAATCTAATTTTCTCACAATTTAATAGGATCAAAAGTGTTTGTAACAACAAAAATTTCTATACTGAATCACCAAATAAACTCATTAAATATTTAACTAATAATGAATTTCCCAGAAACAATCGCAATATCAATTCTTTGATAACACAAAAAATGATATGGGATTAATCCTTTACCTAAAATAAAAATAGACCTTTCATTGCATATTAGATCATTCAATAGATGGCGCTGAGACCCTCCAATTATTTTTATCTTAAATGTCTAAGCTTGGAGGTGTTGAGAGCGGTAAACACAAACAAAAGCTTAAAATTTTTTTGCCTGCTGCTGGTATATCCTTTCCTTTTTGTTTTGCATTACTGGTTTGAGTGTTTTATATGGTTGTTTTATGTAATTTTTTTATTGTATTTTTGCTTATTAGTGAACGTATTCTTCTAATTTTTTTTGTTTTGTATTTTCTTTTCTGTTAAAATGGTATATCTCTTAGGTATAATTTCAGGGAATTTTCGGGTCAGTAAGAATCAATATTAGGCTATTAAGTCTGCATTACTTCACAGAAAGAATCCCTTCTTTTGAATCCCTGCTTGAGTGTGACCCTTGAAAAAGTCTTCAGACCGGAATCTTTTTTTATTTGGTTTATTTTTTTATTTAATTTCATTTCGATTTTTTCTATTAACTTGGCTTTTATTACTATATATATATATATATATATATATATATATATATATATATATGTGTGTGTGTGTGTGTGTGTGTGTGTGTGTGTGTGTGTGTGTGTGTTTCAATTGTTTTTTTCAATTTCAATTTCAATTTTAATAATTAGTAAGGAAATTCCATTTTTGTTGAATGAATTTGCCTTCAATATATTTTTTGAATATTAAATATTTAATATTAAATATTTCTATTAACTATTCTTTTTTCAGGGTCTGAAAAATCATGAATTTAAATTTATTTGTAAAACTTCCCAAATAATTTTAAATGCCACAGAAATTTTTTGAATTATAAGGAACATTCAAATATCTGTTTAAATAATGTTAAAGGAAAAGAATGACAAGTTTATTTTTTTCAGAAAATTAAAAACGTGTCTGCGATTGCCCACCTTTTAAGGATTAATATTGTCAGTTATAAACACGTTTCTCCTACAACATCTGGCAATATTTCGGAAAATAAAAGTTTGTTCAATTTTTTGGTATGCCCTGCTTATCAAAATGCATTGTTTATATATTTATGAATATTGGATTTTTATATATTTAGTACCTCAATCTACATTGACCCAAAGTTTATCTAAAAGTCTTATAAATCTTGCTTACTTTGCAAAAAACATTATTCAATTTTTAGCTGGAGAATATTGATTCTTTCAAAATTGTAGCAATTTTAACATAAGACTTAGAATTAAAATTAGCTCAATAAATGATAATTTATTTAGCATTCTCTAATAATAGAATGGATGAATCATTTGAACTTTGAAATCATGAGATACTTGGGGAAACTTTTGAGAAGTGATAAAAGAGCAATAAAAATCACAAAACTTCTCTCAAGTGCTTTAACTTTTGCATATTAATAATGCATTTAGCATTATTAATATTCAGTAATTTCAATGAGTCAGTTCATATCGAAAACCGAAGCCTTAATTATATATTGCACGTCCCTTTGATCTAAACTTACCTATTGTTAAATATTTTTTCACATCAAAATCGGAAGCTTAATTGGATTGTAATCGGTTCTTTGATATAAAATAAAGCATATTTAATTAAATTGAACTTTTGACTCTAAACCAAATCCCCAGTAATAATGATTCTGAATTAATTCTATGAGATAAAAAAAATCACTTAAAATCGCACCTCAACTAATATTAAAGAATAGTGTCCGTGTGCGTATGATTGAATACTAGCTGTAAATATTGTTAAATTGTGAAAATGTGCTCTCCAAAAGGTTTTTTTTAAAATTTGAAATATAATTTTAGTTAATGAAAAATTAAATAAAATTTTGAAGTGTATCCCTCGCAATTCTTAAATTATTACAACATATAAATACATTTTACACTAATACAAATTTAAATGCGTACATTTTAAAACGTTTTCAATGAATTTTTAAAATCATCTAATGTCACTTTACAGGGGTAAATTTCACTGCTGTAATTTTTCTCAAATCGTGCACATTGTTGCTACAAATTCTTTCTGTAAATTTAATTCTGCAATTTTTTTCCATTATTCCATTAATGATTATGAAGTGCAGCTTATAAAATGTAAAGAAATAAATCGCTTGAAAAAAAAATGTGTGGAGAAAGAGATGTTGTGGAGATTTCGAATGATACATATGCAAATATGCGCGTCGCACACATATAAACATGTATTTAGGAAAACGAAATAACATGACATTTGAGTAACATGAATTTTATTGAATTCAATTAAATTTTTTGTATCCAAATCTGCAATTTAAAGAAATTTCAATGCGAGAGATTAAATTTGTAAACCTGCTGAGTTTTGAAATTTTTTATACTTCAGTTTTGCATTTGTAACACCATACTAAATTTTAAATCAAGAATTACGTCAATGCATGCATCCCCATTTGGCCAAGAATTTCAAACAGATGAAATATAGCTTCACCA
Source organism: Argiope aurantia (assembly GCA_026543865.1). NCBI lineage: Eukaryota > Metazoa > Arthropoda > Arachnida > Araneae > Araneidae > Argiope > Argiope aurantia. Next base: position 54,112 of record JAPMOR010066125.1, read on the forward strand.
TTTTTTTAAATTGTATAATTAACTATACAATTAAACTATACAATTTTATTTAAAACTGTATAGTTTAAGCTTCATTATAAAAATATAGCACCAATCCAAATTAAAAGTACAATAATGCCATGCATTTAATCTTCAACTAAATCTTTTTAAAAAAAATATATGCAGGAAAAATAAAAAAATGTATATATAAGAAATTAGAATGTCGTATCATAATTTTTTGTCAAAAATTCAACACTTCGTTCGTCATATACAATTACTAGAATTATGCAAGAAATTTTTATCCTGTTAACTACTATTCTACTACTACTTTTATAACTGTTATCTTAAGTATTTTTATGCCATTAAAATATAATTATATATCGGATTAAAAAGCCAAAATAATTGTTTTGTATATGATTTCAAAGAGAACGGATGAATGTATAAATGAATTTACTAGTAAAATTTAAACGAACTTACTGATAGTAAAATGTTTATTAAAAATTGTCACATATAATTTATTTATCCACTATCTTTCATTTTTTTAATAATGGCTGACACTAACTTTTTGTTTGGTACGGCATTTGTATTCTTCAACAGTATTATAAATTATAACATGCTTTCTAACTGTAATATCTTAATCTTCAATTTTCATAAATAAATATACGATATGTTTATTTTTTCATGAATTTTTCAATATCAAAACGGAACATACATACTTCTTCTTGCGTACAGCGGACCACTCCGCCACCACTGAACGTAGCACTATCGACAATATTTATGGTGACCGACTGCTATCTTAAGCACTGTCCATTCTTACATTGATCGATTTGTCACAATGACATTCTCTTCGAGGTAATTGGCCACAAGGTGATCAATTACTGTCCTTCTTCCTTATCTTCCTATAAAACAATGAACAGACCATCACTAAGAGAAATTCTCCGCGAAATTCAAAATATCTCTTCAAATTCCCGTTACACAACAACAGAAAACTGAATACTTTCAAACTCTCAAACAGTTTGTAAAAACTGACAATTTTTGACATCATGTCTTGGAACATACATACTGAAAACACATAGTATCATTAAAGTTGATATTTTCGCTGTTGTAAAAGTGAGAAGTGTTAATATTTACAGACCCTATTTTAAACAATCATTCTAAATTTCTAAAAGAAATTCTTTTGCTGTATTAAATTCCATTTTCACCAACCAATTCCATTAAATTACTTAAATAAAAATTTTAAAAAGCGGAACAATCTTATGATTTTGGGTACATGTCGTATGTGCACATCGATGAAGCGAGAATCAGTCACTGAGTCAGGAAGTTTTTCGACCCTATTTGGAATTTAAGAGAAGTTAAATTGACTTGCATATGCCATATTTTAATTATATTAAGATTATATTTTTCTAATACGCTTTTTTTTAATATATAGCATTGGCCACTGATTAAGAATAATTGAGTTTAAACTTTCCACAAAACACTCACACTCTAACGTGAATAAATTTCAAGATGATATTAAAATCGATAAGTTATCTGAGAACTATAAAAATCACAACGCAAAATGTTTAAATGTTATGAAAATGTAATGTTCTAAATAAACACATTGTTTGAATTATTAAAGCCAAATTATTCACACAATATAAAAAAATCAACATTAATTAAAAGCATTGTACTGTGTATATGATCCACAAACAATATTCCAAATGATTGCTCTTATGAAAAAAAAACACTTTATGCAAAATGAAAATATAAGTATTGTACTAGTCTTTATACAAATATATGTTTAGAAAATGCGTTGCATTATTGAGTAAAGTATTGAAATACCAAAAAGAAAGAAAAGTAAAAAACGATCACTGCATTACTTACAAAACAACAATTTGAAATTTAATAAGCATTACACAAATGAAGTACAGAATTGAGTGTAAACATTGTACTTCGCAGAATATTTAAAATGTGTTAGCAGGGTAAGCAATTTATTTGAAGCTCAAATATAAAGACATCATGCAATTCAAAAGATAGCATAGGTATCACTTTCTTTAACTCTAAAGCTGATGTCAGCTACATGGTGTAATCTTGGAATTAAACAGGGTTTCCATCAATGCTAAATCAATGGTAGAGATTATGCTTAATTTACAGAAATTATATATGACATTCTAGCCGAGGATAAACAGCTTCTCTATTCATTGAACCAAGGATGAGGTGCAACACATATTACAATTAGTAGTTTAACTACGTAGTTTAATTATAGTTGCAACATTGAAAATAAATCCTTACTTGATAATCGTATAGTATTCAACACTTATTTTATCTCTATATTATTAGCTTATATTTTGAGCCAAACATTCTGTTATTTAAATGGTTTATATTGATTTGTATACCTATTATCGGTAATAGTCCTTGAAAAGAGATATCCGTGCATCATAGAGCTAAGCCTATTAGGATTAATCAGGCATTAATTAATAAACATACTATTATTTTACTGAGTTGCAATTTGAAAGATGAGCTCGAAAATTTACTATCAGATTTCACAAACTTGGATAATGAGATTGCATCTTTTCCTAATGGATTAACTCTGCAATATTGCCGATGAGTAAAATATTTAAATATTATTAATCACTGAAATGAAAAGATAATATTAGTCACGCTCCAGATTAACTTCTCTAAAATAAAAATTATATATTTAATAACCTAGTAACAATTTTATATTTATTAAGAAATGTTATATGCTTTAATAAAAAAAACGACTTTGTAAAAATGCACATTTTTTTTCAATGAAAATTGATCCAAAAGTCCTTGACTAATTTGATTACTAAATTTCAGTTAAACTCAAATTTATTTAAGAATCAAATGAGTCTTTTAAGGTTATTCCAAATCTGCAATAATTACAGAAATATATACACATCAGTAAATCATTCCTACTTTTAAAAATACTTCTAAAATAAAGTTTTTACACCTATTTAAATTTGATATCGGTAAGAATAAATGTTTAATTTAGTTTAAAATTTTCATAAACAAACAATATATATAAAAAGAATCTAGATCTCTCATTGAATTGTTCAATCATTTTATATTGTATTTCAGATTTGCTATGTGCGAGATAGACGTCGCTATAACTAAGTATTTTACATGTGTTGGATATCCAAAGAAGTCATTTACCCTTTTCTTAAATTTAGATCGACCTCAGCTAAAGCCATTGACTCAAATTAAAAGACGATTATAAAGATATAAATGCATTTGCAGTTTTAAATCTACAATATGCACCCCTTGTAATATTTGGAAATGTAATAAGTGATTAAGTTTTAATTTCTTTTCTTATATCTACATTAATATCATAATTAAGTGTTCTTACTGATATATTGTGAGTTCCTAGTGATATGCCTTCCTAAGAAGAGGGCAAACAACAGGAAAAAAATTACATCCTGCAGCTAAATAAGTATGTCTGGGACAAAATGCTGCGTTTTAAATAGGTGTTGAAGATTTTTTTTAAAAAATATCGAATTTGTATTAAATTTGATATATGTGTTTAAGCCAACAAGAAAACCCCCGTGATATATATATTTTTTAATTTTATTTCAAATTAATATATATTATACCAGCAGCTCTGTCAACCATTATCAGTTCTAAATACACAAAAGAAATTGTATGCTTTTGAATCATATAATTTTTGAATTCCTACTTTCAATAACTTAAGAAGTTTTTGAATTTTCAAATTAAATTGGTGATGTAAGTTTTCATATAAAGGAAAATTTTAGTAGAAGGATGTAGCAGACCCCTACCTTTTTTGCATCCATGTGAGTGACGATAATCTACCAACATGCCGTAATTTTTTTTCCTTATATGAGTGTCCTCGGTGGGAACGTATCACAGAGTAAGACGAAAAAAGATTGCAAATGTTCTCTCGTTTATTATCTGCAGTTTTAATTGTATGTATTAATTGAGGCAAGAGACTGTTGCATTTCAACAATCTCATAAAAAATCTTGTTTCATTATATAATTTGAATGGATTTAAATTTCTGATTAGCAAATCGGGCAAAATAACTTTTCGGTTTAATAAACGGATTTTATTTGGATTCAAAGTATTGAAAACTTTTGCATGATTGTTTTCTCTGCAGTTCATCGGTTAAATTATCTTATAAATAAAATAAATTTATAAAATAAAAAATAAGTAATAATTTCATCAACATTTTTATTCTTCAGATATAAAATTACGAGGTCAAAAGATATTTTTATCCTTAATTTTTTTCTAAATGTCTGCAAAGTCATTTTTATTTAATATATTTGAAAAGGACACTGACCTGAAAAACATAAGATGGATTTAAAGTTGAATTTGATGTACTTTTTTGAAATACGGGAGAGCTACTTCATTCTAAGCGTTAGTTTTGAGATCGTATTCATCAAGAACACGCTGTCCCTCAAATCCTTTGGATGTTGAGAAGCGCATCCAATTTAATTAGTCTCCATATGTTGCCCTGCAAATGGCTAACATATTTTAAGGGAATAATACGAAAGCAACTCATAATTTTATCATGATTTCGGACACCATGCTAGTCGACTAGAAATTTCATAATTGTTTTTTCAGACATACAATTTAAAATTTATATGAAAATTTATATGCCAGTCCGTCACCTCACTAGACTGTTTGTTTATGCTGCATATAGAATTTTCAGTTCAGACATAGTGTTTTAGTTACTTCACTAGTTAAAGTACCGCAATAAATCATATTATACGTAAGTGAATAATATTTATAAAGAAAGGTGCAAGTGCACTCGCTGAAATGTCAAAGCACTCTTTCTAAATATATTGTTTATAAATATTTATGGACATATTTATAATTTTATAAAAGCATTTTTGATTTCATTCAATTTATTCAATCTCATTTCACTTTTGTACTAATTTAGGAAATCGAGGTATTCACAGATTCTTTAATTTTAATCAAATATAAAAATAAAATATTTCAATATTGAACTTTGATGATAAGATGGTGATTAACAGGGGGAAAATACCTGCATTCTGGATATTAATGAAGTAAAAGATAAATGAAAATTTACAATTAGAAGATTTAATGCAAAAATGACAAGACATATGATAATGACAAGAAAATAAAGACTAAGAAAATGAGAAATGGTCAATAATAGTTAATAAGGGGAAATGCTTGAATTCTAGATATAAATTAGAAAGAGACAAAACTTCTGTAATTAGAAAGAGCAAAGTTAAAATACAAATTTCACAGGAGAAGAATTTTGAAAAGTATAAATTTCAAAGCAATAAGATAAAATATATAACAAAGTAATAACAATAGAAAATCTTATAAAAATAAATTCTCTTGCAATGAATGGGTTATCATTTTTTGTTCTTACTTTTTGGTAAAAAATGAAAGATATTTTTAAATTCCAAATGAAAGGCCTTAAATCTCTATTTCCCTTTAAATTTCATTTCCAATTTCAAATTATATAGTGATTATACAGAAAAAAAAACAAAATTTCATCATTTTTTTTTTTCAAATCTGCTTTCAACGAAAATACATAATTGAATAAATAAAATGAAAAAAAATTAAATGAAACATCAAAAGGTATCCTGAATAAACTAAATATTAAGCTCATCAATACAAACATAATTTAGAAAGCATTTATTAAAAAACAACAACATTTGATATACTAACTGGTTACCAAAGTACGAGTCGATTTGTAAAAGAAATTTCATCATTATTAAAGACAGCAGATTTAGAAATAACTTAGCTCTTCCACTTATTATGAAATTATGCTTAGAAAGAAAAGTAATAGGGGAAGTGTCCGTAAAAAAATAACTTAGCTCAAATATTTTCAAAAATGCTTCATGGGTACATGAGACTAAACATTGAAAATTTTTTGACATTTGATACAATAAGGGAATCTTTCCAGGATTCTTGCATATAGCTTTCTTCAATTGCTACTGTTTACAAATTGTTACACGAAAATGAAATTAAAATAATTACAAAACTAAGATTTATGATTTACACTTTCTTTCATTTAGAAAATATTGCTATTTTCTGGTTTTAATTAGAAGTCATAGAGTATGATTAAATGTTTGCATGAATTTCAAATAAGAACAGGCAACACCATGCAAAGTATCAAATATTTTCACACTCATAAAAATGCCTCGCCTATATCTCGAACTTATAATTTTTCAAATAAATGCGCATTTTAAATTTTTTATATAAAAGAAATCCTCAATAGTAATATCATTTTTTAAAAATAAATTTCTACTTATTTAAAATGTTGCTAGGCAATATTATATTTACAACAAAACGTAATTTTCAATTAAGCTTTATCATATTTTTAACTTAAGAAAAATTTAAATATTATTGAAAAAGATCACATTTAATTTTAAAATCAGAGTTAAAGATTATAATAATATTTTTTAATAAATTTCCATATTCCTTTATTATGACATAATAAGAAAAGAAATTAAATATTGAATCATGAATTATTTTATGTGAAATTTACAAATTAGTTATTCGTATGCTTGGAGGATACTATTTAAAACTTTTAAAATATTAAATAATAAAGAAATATTATTTCATATCTTCAAAATTTAATACGGGCAGAATTTCTGTAAGAAGGATTTCTATTTCTGAATAAAATGTTCTGCGACTAGTTTCTTTACTGTATTCAATGATATAAAGCAATGCAGCATATTGAGAAAAAAAATCAGTTCTTTCCCTTCAATTTATTCAAAGAACTCGGTTGAATTTGGCTAAACGGATGAATAAAATAAGTCAGTAAGCTTTGCTTCAATACTATTTGAAATATTTAGTATTGTAATGACGATTCTCAAATATTTAGTATTGTAATAAAAACTGAAGTGTGAGCTGTGATGTGCTCCCGTCTTTTTTTATAAAAGGCTTATCTCCATCGGATATTAAAACTGAGCTAGATACCACGCTTGGGAAATCCACTCCTTCATTTACAACTGTTAAGACATGGGTTGCATACTTTAAACATGATCATACAAGCACTCTGGATGCTTAGCGTTCTCGAAGACCAAACCACCATAAATGAAATCGTTAGAAAAATTTACAAAAATATTATGAATGCTGAATGATCGTCGATTGAAATTGGCAGAGGTTGTTGAGTTTGTTGGTATACCCAAAGAATAAATATATCATATTATAATAGATATTTTGGGTATGAGAAAGTTGCCAGCAAGGTGGGTGCCGCGTTTGCTGACTTTGGATCAAAAACTGAAGGGCATAATGAAATTGAAAGAATGTTTGGAGCTGTACAACTCAAATCCAGCTGATTTTTCGAGACGTTTTGTTACTATGGACAAGGTATGGATCCATTACTATACTCTTGAAAACAAACAACAATCAAAACAGTGGACAGAGAAGCGCGAATCAGCACCAAAAAAAGCAAAAAGGGCGCCATCTGCTGATTAGGTTATTACAACAGTTTTTTGGGATGCTAAGGGAATTTTATCATTGGATTATCTAGAAAAAGACAGAACCCTCAATGCTGAATATTATGCTAATATTTTGGATAATTTGCATTCCAAAGTCAAAGACCAGGTTTTGTCAAGAATGAAGTCTTGTCTGGATGCTCCTGTCTACAAGGCTGTGATGGAAAAACTTCATGAACTGAAGTTTGAAATTCTTCCTCATGCACCCTATTCCACAGATATGGCCCTTTCGACTGCAGCCTCTTCCCTAATTTGAAAAAAATTTTATCTGGAAGGAAGTTTTGTTCGGATTTTCTCAGCGACGAATGCTTACTTTGAGGCCTTAGACGAAAGCTCTGACAAAGAAGGGATCCAAGTACTGTCGCACCGCTGGAGCAAGTGTATATCTTCAGAAGGGGATTACTTCGAAAAATAAAGCAATCATTAAGCAGATTTATTTTATTTTCTTTGTTAGGCAGGTCTCTTTTCTACTCACCTTCGCATTATTGCTAATTTATATTTAGTGAATATATTTTCAGAGAATTTCAAGAAAAATCACAATTGTAATTTAAGAATTTAGCACTTTGTGAGATTTTTTATAAAAGTGCGTCTCATTCATTTGATACTTTATAAATAAAAAAATAAATATCTTCCGTTCTATTCAGCGAAAAATATGTAACATTTTGGAAAATCCTTTGATATTCAGCATGAATTTCAATTTCTATTTATCCATTTTCTATATGAAACTTTGTCCATGAAACCTTTCTAATTACATTCAAAGTAAGTATATTTAATGCCTATGAATCATAGACAATTATTAAACGTTACACAATCATTTATAGAATATGTTGATAACTTTGACTTTTTGTTTAGCTGGTGCGTAAACATCAAAATTGAACATTATGAGAAAACTGACAAACTCTGATGGAGATAGTTTAAATAATTATTTCGATTATAAAAAACCTGTCAGTTTAGTTTTTACTGAAATATACTGAATATTTAGAATGCACAGAACATTTAGTTTGTTACAGATACTATGCCGCAACTGGAAACATGAATTTCTTCACTCGACCACAGACATAGAGTCAAAATGAATCTATTGTTATTTTTCTTTTTTTGTCTTTTGTAAATAGCAATGGAATTTATTTAGCAATGGAATTTATTTTGGACTCCCAATACATTCTGGAAATCATGTAATTACCAAAAAATATTAATATTTAAATTGTTAAATGTTATATTAAATGAAGAAAAGATATTTTAATTAAAACCTAAAAATCTTTTAATGAGTATTTACTTCGGTTAGATATTACGGTATTGCCCTAATATTAATATCTGTTAGAATTTGGCAAACAAAAATGAAGAATACAATATTTTTAAATATTATTTTAAGAATATTTATTTATTCCTTTTACTTTATTCAAATTAAAAGCAGTTTCAGAAACATAAAGTTAATGACTCCATAAATAACAAAACTTTGAAAAAGAATAACTCAGTTATATGAATGTGTTCATATTTAGACTTTACCAACATACTGCTGAAAGAACATCTTGAAAGTACTGAGGAGATGATTGTATTCAAGGACAGAAACCCACTTGATAATCAGAGCTAATGAATAACGCAGTCATTTTACTCCCGTTTCATATTACGGGTTAAATATAGAAGCTTTTATACAATAGAAATATAGAAATTACATGACCAAGCAAACTGTAAGAGTAGAATGGATTTCGCATTGAAACCTTTTCGAAGCAGTTTTTTTTTTCATTGTGTATACTTTTATATACTGTTCAAATCGGGTATTTTTTTTCCTTCTTTTGAGTGATATATTTTGTGACTGAAATATTCATGGGAAAGATCCAGCTGGAGTCGTCTCCCTGAAACTTTCACACATACTCAGCAATTATCTTTCACGTAAAAATTTGGACCTTGGATAAAGCCATGAATACCGGTTTTAGTATCGGCGAACGATAGATATGAAATATAGATTCTATAATTTTACAAATTCATACAAATTTTATCCTAGAGGCTGGTTTTTATTTCAAGCAAGAGGTACAGGATATAAAGCGAGAACATCCAGTTGATAACTTGTTTTATATCCTGTACCCTTCGTTTGAAACAGAAACGGTACTGGGATAGAATTTGGAAAGCAGGTTGGGCCGAGTCAGTCGCAAAAAGGTTAAATGTATCTATAGTGAGAATATGTATTTTGGACATTTCTTAGAGCGATTAACACGAAAAGGTTACACAAAATTACAGTTTCGTCACAAAATGACATACCTAATTTCAGTGATTTAAAACATTAAATTTATCAATTATTACGATTATATTCTTGCAAAAGTACAGACGGACAGATAAGCAACCGTTTGACAAAGTTTGCTAAACATTTGATAAGAATTTTTAGAGTACTAACTTGTTCACTAATTTTTTACCTAGTTTTTTAAGTATTCTAATTATTGTGTTCAGATGAACTCGGACAGCTGGACAAGCAGCCTTCCTCTTAATGGATTTCATATAAATTAGAAGGACATCTACATATGTAGAATAAGGAATAAATAAAAGATTTTTTCTGTCTAGCTCAAAAAGAGTCTGATTTATCTTGTTCACAGACAGACAGACGAAATACCAAAAATACGTTTTTCGGACTGAGGGAGGCCTGAAATGTCGAGATTCGTCAAAATCTCGGGTAAGAATTTTTGGCGATTGTTTTTTTTTATTTCTGCTGTACTTTATATCCTAGAAATTAAAAAATATATACATACATATTTTTAAGATTATTTTTTAAAAAAATAATGATTAAAATTTTTATAAAAAATGTTCTGAGTAAATTAGAAAATTCTCTGACAGTGTTAAAAGAAAATACATTTTTCATTACGTGGAATGCTGTTTCCTAAAGGAAATATAATAGTTTATATATTTCCTAAAGGAAACATAATATATATATATATATATATGTATGTATGTATGTGTGTGT
>JAPMOR010066125.1:64571-138551 GCA_026543865.1 Argiope aurantia
GTGTGTGTGTGTGTGTGTGTGTGTGTGTGTGTGTGTGTGTGTGTGCATAATTACAAAAATTACTTTAAGGAACTATAATTAATTATATTTCTGGTGACATGTAACCTGTTGCACATTGCACTTGTCATTCTACAATTACGTGCCACGTACGTTTGCGTTTTACATATATAGATATTTTGTTATTAACCATGAATGTATGCTTCATCTGTATATCACTTGCAAGCTATCAGTTTTCATTCATTTTATGCTACATGCTATTTATTTAATACAATATATTTAAAATTGAAAGGAAGATTCATTAAATTTTATTTTTCTTCAAATAGGTAAAAGCATAAAGCTATTTTAACATCGCATTTCTTGCGAATACATTTAGAATATACATCATTTTTATAAACCAAATGAGAAATTTCACAATAGATTCGTTTTGACATAACAATTTCTTTTTCCCACAGGATCTTGACTTTTTCTAAAAGGTTTCTCTTATCCGTCTTCTTTTATCATGAGTCTTTGTTACAAAATACTTACAATTGTTAGTGCTCCTATTTTTGTTAATACTTCGTTCTCCTCCCTTTCTTCGATAATGAATTTTTGATACTTGCTTTTTGGTAATTTTTGTTTGAACATTAAGTTAATGCCTTTTCCTTTTGGTTTGTTCAAATACGGGTTTTTGTTTCTGTCATTTCTTTTATCTTTATCTTGCGATCTTATTCTTCTATTGCGGAAACATTTTTTTCTTTTAGAGAATGACGTTCAAAGTGTAATATATTTCTAAATATGCATTTCAAACACTTAACATTTAGAGATTCTAATCTTTTTGGTCGTATAAAATTAGATATTTATAAGATCAAATAAATTAAATTTACTCTTTTTCATTTTAATGTTTGTCTAGAATTCCATAAATATTCAGAAATAGCCGCCTTTGGCGGCCAGTTTGTTCGCCGAGATTATTATGTTTTTAGGCTGTTATTTTTTTAATATGGGATATATATTTTTTAAAATCACGTTATAATTTCTTAGGCACATGAATTAAATTAAAATAGTTTACTGGAAATTACAAAGTGTATATATTACGAAATTAAAGCGAAAGTGAAAATACTACTACGGATTGAATGATTGGCAAAAGCACATGCTTGAATGTTTTGATGGAGAGTTGGTATCGCATCATAGCATTTGAAAACTTTGTTTCTGATAGTACATCAAATTAAATCAAAAATATTAAAATTAAATAAAAAAATGTACGATAATAAACTTTATATCATAAAATAGTAACTTTTTTAGGCTTAAAATAATGCAAGAAGCATTTTTACAAGGTAATTATTTTGGAAGATATGAATTCAATCAATCAATCTCCATAGGCAAGTCATAACGATTACGGCTACACTTAAAATTAATATATGAGCGCTAAAATTGCTGTTTCTCGCCCTATAATTGTGACAATTTTCAATGCAACTTTAAAAGCCGTTTATTAACGTTTCTGGTATAAGCCCAGGATTGGATGTTTTTAGAGAATTTTTTGGCCGAAAAACTGATTGAACTTTTTAAGTCTGCTTCTTGATTTCTTTTACATCTTTTTATTGAATGCCCTCTTTGATAACATGAGGAACTATCTCCAGAATACCTCTAATAATACTTTGTGGTTATAGAATTTCAATAGCATAATTGTAAAAAAAAATCAATGAATGAATGGAGCAGTCTGAAATTCGTATAATGCTCTGTTTATATTTTTCTGCTGCCATTCTACAATTACGTGCCACGTGCGTGTGCGTTTTACATATATAGATATTTTGTTATTAACCATGAATGTTATTAACCATCAATGAAATGCATGTAAATACAAATTATTCGTTTTTTAGCCAAGCATGGAAAGCAGTCAAAGCTACTTTCGCTGCTTAATGGATTAATTCTTCTAATTTAAAGGAAAATTTATTATTATTTAAAGGAAAACAAATTTAAGTAATTATTAGTTATATATTTGCGCCTCATATTCTTATAGAACATAAATTTTACCCTCTACAAAAATTCCTGCATATAAAAGAAAGAAGAACCACTTCAGTGTCTATATCACATTCAATTATTCAAAATATTTCACCCAGAATATTTGCATCAAACAAACGGTATTAAAATAAGTCAAGAAAATAAATGCTCTTAAAAATAAGTTTAAAGAAATTCAGCAACATTCACCAGATCGAGATGGTAATTGACTGACAGAATACAAATTTTTGACAGGTGAGTCATTAAATGCAACTTCGAGTAATTTGAAATGATTAAATACCACTACTTACTTAAAAATGGTTGGTACATACACTACTAAAACCAGTGGAAGTTAAAAAAATTTCAAGCGAATAACAAAAAAAAAAAACCACGTTTTTACATTACAAAAAGAAATTTGCAGGAAGCTTTGAAAAACAGTTTAAAAAATATAATATATATATATATATATATATATATATATATATAGGAAAGGGCCAAAATATTGTGAGGCATATGCAGATGAAATTTTATCTTTGTGTCAAATTACTTTATTAATACTATGAAGATCAAGGATATGCGGAGAATTATTTGGAATCTGAACCATCCATTTAATTTCCTTCGAGGTTCACTGCATAATTTATTACTGTCAAAAATTGTTAAGTTCAAAATGTATATTATACTTACATTTTCGAGAAAATATCAAAAAGTAATAGATTCTTCTCGAATATTCTTGAATCTAGATGAATATATCACAGTTATCAAAATTCACTGTATGCATACAGGATTCACAGAAAATGAATTTCAATTGTTACATTAAAGCAATATTTTATTCATAATAAAAAATATCAAACGATTGTTTGATTGTTTATAAACGATAATCAAAATCTTAATAATGATTATCAACTGAAAGAGTAATAATTAAATAACAAATTATTTCTATGTTGCGACTCTGGATGCGATTAAATTTCGAGAAAATTTATGGTACGTATGGATGAACTATTAGGGTTAAACGGAACAACAAAATTCATCTATCTGTCATGAGTTTTATAAATTCAAAAAGAAAAAGAAAACTTTTTGCAGATTTCGTTCTTTAATATGTCCAGACCATCTTAGACAACCTGCTAAGCATTTTGAGTAGAGGGCAATTTTTTTCAATTACAATATTTTAAGAAAAGTGGGTGTTTGCCATTTGTTTGCTGATGAGCTGTTTTTATTTTTCAAATTAAAAATGGAATTTTAAATCATACAATTAATTAAAGCTTAAAAAAATAATGACGAGAAACGGTGGCAAGCGTTAAATTTTCACATAACAATCTGAAGTTTATGTGTTTCCAAAATATGTCATCTCCTGAAATGCGATGATGAATATATAAGCTCTACTAAGAATTGTATTATGCGTTGTAGAACGATAATGTGGAGAAAATTTAGTCAGTAGAGAGAACTGTTGAATCATAAATTTAGAAGGTTAGGTTCACCCTACTAAGGCCATAGCTGTGCGCACTGCAAGTCCAAGGTGGCCTGGTGGTAAGCTCTTGGCTCGTGAGCCGTAGGGTTTCAGATTCGAGACCCGATTCCATCGAAGAACCGTCGTGTAAGGGGGCATGTTGCACATTAAATCCGCCAGGGCCGAATGTTCTCCCGGTGGTGTGGTGTGGAGAGTTGTTTGCCATCTCAGGTGTCGTCCTTGTTATCTGACTGCGGTTCAAAATTACGAGGTCCGTCCCAAAATAGCCCTAGTGTTGCTTTATAACTATATTACTAATAGTATAATAGCCGCCTAATGTAAAGTTTTGTGCATACTATTAGTAACGCTGCAAATTTGTTCAACGGTATGAAGTTAGACAAATTTTTTGAAAAAAAATTATGCATTATAAATGATAAATTACATATTTTGTTTTTCAGATTGGGACGCATTATCTTCTTTAACATTAATTCTTTGGGAAAAATTGTTTCGCTGAGCGAGTGTTTCTAAATTTCAGTTAATCCATTAACTTCTTTGCTGAGTGTAAACAGGTTCATAAAATTTGTAAATATTATGAACATATAGATAATAGATAACGGCATTTGAGCGTTATCTATACTACTAAGTATAAATAAGAATTCATGTATTAAGTTAGAGACTATTTGCTTATCGAATTATTAAGCTACTACAGGAAAAAGTGGACCAAGGAGGCATCTTATAAGTCCCATTAATCTTTCCTCTAGAAAAACTCTAAATATCCACTTAAAACAATAGTATTGTTACGCTGGGGCCTTGCTTATCAGTTCCTACGGCATCCTGCTTTTATTTCTAAACAGCATATTAAACCAAACGTTTCTATCACTAAACGTTATTAAAAACTCATCAACTGTTTCGAATTTAACAATCTGCCATTTTTAAAGAAAAAATACAACCACGCAGGGTAAGCGTTTCAGAATAAATCAATAAACTTATAGAAAATTTCATTAAGAACTTTAATAACGGACTTTATCAAGTTGTCTAAACAACTGTAAAACAGTAAATATATTAACAATTAGAAGTAATAAATTATCTAAGAAGCATTTTTTAAATAAATCTTAGATCTGCAGTAAAAAAGATTTTCCGTTGAGCTTTAGTACAGACATTTCTTACCAATTAATGAGAAAAATTCCTATTGCTCTAATTGTATTTAGAACTTAATAATGTTTTGAACTAAAGATGTCTTTATTAGCAGATTACGGATTCTGAACAACTGAGCTAATTATTTTATCATTTTACTTGGAAGAATATCAGAAGATTTCTTCTGAAATTATTTGATTTGTTCAAATCCTGTAGTGTTTTCACTGAGTTTCCTATTTCGTTCAAGTTTATTCTGAATAATAAAGTACGGTTTGTTTGAATTCTCTTACCATTGTAAATGGTTTCTGTAACTTTGTAATTTATTCTTAATATTTTTATTCATTTTTGTAAAAAAGTTAGCATTTTTATTAGATTCTCTTAATATTGCTTTTTGAGATAATTTAAATGTCAAACCAGTCTTGCCACCTCAGATATTTTTACCAAAACTAAAATGAACAATTTTTTGCATTTTATATTAAAGAAAAAATACGAATTATGATATAAAAATAATAATACTTTTTTATATTTGAGAAAAATTTAAATAATATGATAATATGCAAAAATATTAGTTCTAGAGAGTTTTCAATAATTAATTAGTTAACAAATTGGAAATCTGCCAGAATATTATTATAGACTCAGACGATTAGATAAAAATATAAATTCGTTTCCACATTTTTTTTTTAATATTATGATTTTCAATATGCGAAGTGTATTTTTATTACCTTAGCAATGAATCTAAAAAATTTAAATGGCTTCATTATGTTTTAATCTTTCTCTTTTCTATTTTTATCATGAGAATTGATGCATTTCTCCTTGGTCTTAATTGTTTTATCTAAAATTATGTTCATGTCTCTCTATACGGAGATCATAAGTTCATAAGTAATTTCATAAGCTGACTTCATAAGCTAGGTTTTTATAAAAGCTCACATAATTTCAGATAAAAAATTTCTCAAGATACTCAAATGATTATTTTTACAACTTTTAAAACTTTACTTTATATCCTTTGAAATCAGTTACAATAATTTAAAAATGGAATAATTTCTTTAAAAACATTGCATTTGAGAAAAAAAAAAATTTCTAAAAAAAATATTTCAACTTTATACAGAAACCTCGAAGAAACATTTTCAGGATAACATTACTTTAGTTCACTTTTCTTTGCAAGATTACATATTTCTGAAAACTTAAGAACGCAAACTTTCATATTAAAAACTTATTATTGTCTAATCCGTCTAATAAAGGATATAAAAAAACATATTTTTGGTCTCCAAACTTTTATATTTGATATATATAAACTAAAGATGAAATTCGATTGACATTAACAAGGTTCATTTTTCATATAATAAAATCTAAATATTTAGTGCAAATGATAATGTAAATTTTATTACTTTTCTTGTTTTTATTTCAAAGTCAAATCCAGTGCAATCAAACATTTGATCAAATAATAAAAGGTGTAATAATAATAAATAGTAACATATATTCTATGATACATATTAAATCCTTATATACTCTTCAAATGATGTTTGTTTTCAAAAGTTGTTTGTCAATCATATTTTTCAAAAAGTGTAGGTGTTTGTTTTAACCATGTTAAGAAATTTTCTTGTTAAGATTTCAAAATATTCAGTCATTATTTCCAGTATAATTCAACCCTTTCTAGGGCCGTAGGAAGTATGTTTCCTACCAAATATATCAATCTTTGTATGAAATTATGTAGGTTGGCATAAGTTCTGACAAATGTTTTTTAGACACAAACTTAGATACTTTAGTTCTTTATCTCTCACAAATTGATGTGTTTTTATTTGTTACTTAATCATTAATTAACCAAACTAATTATTTAATCAAATTAAATTTATCTAATAAATTCAATGAATCCCTTTCCTTATTCTAATTTCAAGCCTAAAAATATTTTAACGTAATATGACTAGAAAAAAATGACCCTTTAAAGGGTTAAGAAAACGGAAGAATATTTTATGTTTTTGATTGCAATTAATGTTGAGATAATTTTCCAGTATCTTTTTAACATAATACCTTAAATGTTGCTATGGCTTATAATGTTTTACTAGCTAATCCGACTTGGATTGCTCGCGTTTCCTTTTCTTATATATAGTTGAAGTTTCGTATATTTTATTGTAGTCGTAACTCACATTATTAATTTTAATATATTTCGCTGGTGCATATATACTTACATTAAAATAATTATTTGACTTCTTATTAGGAAATGTTTACAATAAAAAAATGAGGCAGGATTTATTTAAAATATTATCTTAAATATTTTTAAATTAAAAATCTGTTTCACTCTATCTCCTACTACATTTAGACACATATATACAAACATAGGAATGTTGATCGTTTCTGCCAATGGTCTTAGTGATTTTAACAAAACTCGCTGCACATGAAATATCTAGGGATGATCTATCTTTTAGATACATAGGAAATAAGACGACTCGAGTAATTTTGATTAAACTTAGTAAACATGTTCCTCCGTGCTCAAGCAAATATTTTCTAAAGATAAATGACCATTAACTCATGCCATTTTCGATTGGGAAAGGTTGAATTTAAGAAATTAACCAATCAGCATGAAACTTATACTTCAATGATTTCAAAAAGAAAGAATACTAAAAATGTATTTAAAAAATCAAAGAAAATATAAACGATCTAATTGAATATTATAAATTAAAGTCAATTACATGTCATGTTTTGAATTTTAATAGAAATTCAACAATATATAATTCATTTCTTGTGTCCTAATAGGTTTTAATAAGAATTAGATGCGGAAAAATTGGATATTCAGATATTGTTCTGTAACGCACTAAGTGACAATATTATTGTCGCCAAAAATCAAATGCTATATTTTTATATAAGCATAAAAATGAATGAAAAAGGAATATTAAAAGGAATGCCTTGAAAGACTATTTATAATGAAAAGGTGTTAAAAACCATTGACTTTAATATACTTACAACATAATAAGCAAAATTGTCTCTCATTCTAAACTTTCCTTTTAATTTATATTTTCGGAGATTTTTTTATTTATTTGACACTTAATAATTTTTTATATATTCGTAAATTTTCCTGTAATTAGTTGTTTCATTTACAAGATTACGTTTTTAATATTCATCACCTAGAATAGATTCTTAAAGGCGAACCAACTACATTAAACTTATACATTAAGCAGAATAATGGAATTTTAACCACAAATCATTGCATTTTACAATTTTACCATGACTTACATCGTTTCTGATTTTTTTTTACAAAATAAATGGAACAAAGAAAAAGGCTTATTAAAAATAAAAAAAATATCATTTATTAATTAATGAAATCGCAGACACAACGACTTTTATAAATTTTATTTAACAAATAGATTACAAAAAATAATCTGAGAAATGACTAGTCTCTTATGTTTAAATCTAACATTGTGCGTATAAAAATATGTCGAAAAATAACCCAAAGAATATTTCAAAGAATTCACATGAAAGATATACGAATATTTGAGAATTTGAGATATTACAATAAAACTGAAAATATTCGTTTATATTTCCCTTTAATTAAAACTGTACTAACATTTTATTTTCGGAACTTCACCTGGAATAATAAGCCAACTAAAAGGAAAATGAAAAAAAAAAATGCTTTTGTTTTCTTAATTTTACCAACAGGAGTGAGGAATAATCTTTTAAAAAATATAACAAATTTTCACCTTAGCTATGGGGACGAAAGTTTCCCAGTTTGGTGATTGGTCCTCGCCATCCTGGTTGATATAGTAATGGTATAGGGCTGGCTCACCCCCACTCCCTGCCAATGATGAAATGTGACTTCTTCGTAGAATGACTGTGATAACCCTTAAGACTCAATCATAATTCCTGCCAATGATTGTCAGTCGAAGCGACTAGTTCATTCACTTAAGTCCATTGTATTCGGATTGAGCTATTGTAACTTTATATATATCACAGCTTTTCTTTTCAAGTAGACAGAAATCTAATTGTCAGAACCCTAGTATAAAAATTCACTAGGCAAAAGGAAGTAATCCATTCTCAGGTTCACACCAGTAAATTTTAATCTCCATTCATTCGATAGAGCTAAAAATATAGGGTCTATATAGGGGTATAGAATAGGGGTGACTGAAAGTCCATCCTGAGCGGTCTGAGATATCGCACCTCTCTAGTCAAGGGTTAAAAGAGAGAAATTAGAAAGAAGAAATATATTTTGTTAAAGAATATATATACTGAAGAACTAGAAAACTATTATATCCATTTAATATCACGTACAGCTCCCCACCAGCACGCAGAAGAGCCACAAAATGGGAAGGATGGCATGGACTCGACTAATATCTGAAAGCATAATGGAAGCAATTTGCATCATGAATTCCCCAAGATAATCCACACTATCGAAATGCAATTTGGGAGTCATCTTTTCTTAGTAATACATTGTAAAGCCTCATAGATACATTAAATAATGTTCATATCTGGTGATTTATGTTATCAAAGGAAATGTCTAAAATTCAAAGATGTTCTTGGAACTACTTGGAGTCAATTCTCGATGGGGACTTCGCATTGCTCGCCTGGAATTAGTGAAATCCCTCGGAATGTGTAATGGACACAAATTGGTGTAGGTGAACTGAACAGTATTTTTACATATCTGTAACTTGTCAGATTCATCCCTTGACATATCAAAGGTTCCATATCACCCTAACTGCATAAGCTCCATATCATTGAGAAGGTGTCAGATTGAATAATCCCTTGCTGACATGTTAAGTCCATAGAAACGTGAGTTGTTTACATATACATACACATACCTCCACTGATACAACTAGAAATGAGGTTCATGTTTCGTTTCGCAAGACAAAGTGTTTCGAGCCATCAACAGTCCAATAGCGGCATTGGCGTTCGCATACGTGTCATAAAGCTTTATGCAGTGCTGTCAAAGATTTCGAGCCGAGTGGGGCTTTAGGTTCTAAAAGCAACAGTGGTAACTGTTAATGACTTGGAATGACAGTAATTCAAGTGCACGAAAGTAAATCAATTCTAAATTGTAAGCTCCGTAAGTATTTAATTTGAATAGCAGAATTCATGTATTTTATATGTATGAACTATTCGGCAACGCTTAATTAAGCAGAGTGGACATTCAACGCATTTTTTCATGTAATAACATATCCAATGTTGAATGGAGCTCTACAGTGATGTTAAAATAGCGATCTGTATTAAGGGCAAAATGAACTTAATGTAAATGAGCCAGAAACAATACTTCATAAATAAATGCTGCAGGCCCGTTTGATTCGCAAAAGATTTTCAAATAAATTAGCCTACTATGAAATGTTTACAAATTTTTATCAATGACTTCAGGAAAGCTTATAGTTCTATCCCGTTACATTTAAGTCCAATAGCTATGAAAATATTTCAGCTATCAAATTCATTTCACTAATATATATTTACGACATTTAAATTTATGTTCTTTTGTAGCAAAATATTTTTTTTATGATTGACCTATATTTAATCCAATTATGAAGTAGATACTATTGATAGAATGGTAATTAATTGATTCCGCGTTATCACAATATCAAGTATTTGCCAAATAAAACGATTATAGAAATATCTTGAAATCATCAATAGATAAAAGGTTGTATTTAGCGAACTTACATAGTTTATAATCGTTCCAATGAAGCCAATTCTTTCTTTCAAAATTATTTAAATATTGTTTGTAAGTTATTACATTAAATAGCAAATCATTTTAAAAGAAAAGTTTAATCAAAAATTGTTGCTTTGATTCTTTTGCCAAGCTTGAGAAGATTACTTACTATTACTTCCCATTTTCAAGCTTTTGGTGCATCTATAAAAATTATCTACAGTTTAAAAAAAAGTTCGGCTTACTTAAATATAAATAAATTAACAAGATTTTATTATTTTAAATTTATTTAGATCATTCAATATTTTTAAATTATTAAATTTGGTTTAGTGATAATGCATTACTTAATGTTTGAAAGGAAAAGTAAAAAGGAATGCGATTTGAAAGGTAGAATAATTCTTCCAGCCTTTTTGATAAGGAGTAAAAAAAGAGATCTCGAACGAGTTTCCCAATTACTCTTTAGAATACTCGACAAGCCTTGGAAATATAAAACTCTACAAAATCACTTTGCATTTAAAAATTGATTTTTAACAAAAGAGTCTATTCCAGTTTTGGAATGGAAAGGCTTTCAATAAGAAACACCAATCTCCTCCAATCTTTCAGCAGAAGAAAATTAGATACGTGACGTCATATTGACAAATGGTTAAAGTCGAAATTGAATTTATCAAAAGATTTGAAGGGAGTGCCTTAAGCATATTCTAATATACAAATAAATAGGAAAATTGGAGAAGCTCTTCAGCATGGAAACTTTATTTTGAATTAGTTAAAGGAATTACTTTTTCTCGTCATATGTGGGTTTTTCGATATAATGTTGAACCATTTACTAATTTCTAAAATATTAGTGATAGTTATATATTAACTTTTGAAAAATATTTTAAATGAAGTTGAAAATTTTGTTTAAGTTATTTAAGTGAATAAAAGTAATGTTGAAGAAATTAAAAGAACTAAATATGTACATTGATTTCATTCCTATTAGTCTTATTAAGTTAAAAAAATATTTAATGCATAAATATATTTTGATAGTGCAATAGCTGTTTAATTAAAAAAATGGGTTGTATACTGAGGATAGTTACCAACTTACAAATATGAAATTAAAAATGAAATGTCAAATTGTTTTTTTTAGTTTAAGCACTCAATAAAAGAATGCTAAGTATACATTATTACTATAAGATAAACTAAATAATTAAACAGTGACATAGCTTGTGCAGTAATCAACTTGATGAAAAGATATAAATTATTTCATTGCACACTAAAATAGTATTTAAAATACAAATATAGAATACAATTTAACAAATTCAAAAAAAAATAATATTAATGTCACATATAATGGCTATATTTAAAATCCAGAAACGCATTTATGAAAAAAAAAATTATATTCCATATTATTGAATATTTTTGGTATAGCAGAAATACACGTGTCATAATAATGCGTTTATCAAATCTTCTGCATTACGAATTTGTCTATCGTAGTCTTTATATTATGGTTAATTTTAAAGTAAGATATCTAATGGTCTTAGATCTGGTGATCCAGGGTCTCTTGAAAGAGTCACACACACACACACATCCTGATTATTCTTTCAAAATGTATTGATTAGAAATACACATTAAGGAGAAGAATTTTGAATTGGAAACTCATCATATTGAAACCATATTCTAACTGAATACTTCAGCGAAAACAGATTAATATAAGGATTCTGATAAAATATCAGTATATTTAGAAGACGTTCAGTATCTCGAGCATTCTTATGTCAAATAAAGCATTATTTAATTGAAAGTTTACACCAATATGTATATAAAGTCTAAGTTAAAATAACGTGTGGATGTACAAATCAAAGCATATAAAATAAAAATTATTTTATAAAAATTCTATATCTGCTTTATTAAGTTTTCTGCATTTATGTAAGTCTTATTTATCCAGCTGAATTATACAATCTTATGAGTTTTTTTAACAGGCCGTTTAAAACAGACAGTTCCAGGACAGGAGCATTCCTAAAGGTAAAAGAAGGGAGAAGTTGAATCAATGGTTTTTTTTAGCTTAAATAAAATTTTATTAAGTTAGGCAAAACAATTAAAAGTAGAAGTTTAGAAGGACTAAAAGGATTTATAAATTGTTATGTCAAAGATTATAGTAAATTAGATAAAGAGTAAATTAAGAAAAGTTAAATTTGGGAAATATCTATATTTTCTCTTATTATAATTGCTGCAATTTTTTTTTAGAATTTCGATAAGTATTTGTTATATAAAAAAGAAATATTTAGCAAAACTTTAATTTTGCTTTGCAGTATCTGCATTATTGTTAGAAAAAAATTCGGCAATTTATCAGGAAGAAAAAAGATTGCCGTAAAATATTTATAAGCCCCTTTTTATATTTCTGAATTGGCATTGGAAAACAAATATGTCCTAAAAGTGGTATTATAAGATTTCAGAAGAAATTATAATGGTCAATTTTCGAAGAAATGGTAAAAAGAAAATTAACATTTTGTATCAAATATTTAAGTTTAAAACATTTTCCTATGCCTGCACCGCACGTTGTTAGCGATCGCTATTTTAATGTTTTTAGAGGACCAGATACCACAGATGATGAAATATATTTTCAAAAACGACCACAAATATACCATCTGAAATCAAAGGATAATTTTAAAATAGGAAATTTTCTGCTTTTGAAATAGGAAAAGTACAAATTTATTAACAAGTATTTTTTTTTTAGAAAAGTAATGCAGAAATTTTTTAAAAAATTATTAGGTATTTTCTTTGGCGTATCATATTCTCTAATGAAATTATAAAAATCTCTCAAAAATATTTTAAAAATATTTTTTCGCATTTAAAATTTCTTTTAATTTAATATTTATCTTCTACTAATTAAAAAAATCTTTTATTTAAACACGGAAAAGCACAGTTTCATCTTTCTTACATCCTATTCCACTATCTGGGCATGTATCTACGATCGAATACATTGCCATGTTTCGAAAGACAAGTAAACAACGAAACTTGTCATATCAAAGTGCAATTCGTCACAACTGTTATTGGCTCAACAAAAATAGTAAGAAATTTGTTAATTCTCACATTCTAATTTCGAATGTTGACAAACCAACATACTTTTCTTCCTGTTAGTTTATTTTGATGAGCTTCAATTATTTTCCTAAATAATTTTCAACTTTTTGCTACAATTTATTAAAAGCGAATTACAATATATGGAAAAGAATTTCCAAATGATTCTATGAAATCTACAAATAAACGTTTGTATTACTTCAGTTTGATTTAAATTTCATTATATTACAATTTGCAATTAAATTTTATTGTTGAAACGAATGTGTAGATAAAATGTAAAAATTATTTATAATATTTAGTATCTCCCACAAAAATATGTGGGGAAATAGAACTATGAAACATGATTTCTTATTTAAGAGTTGTGTAAATGTTAAGTATTAATTAAACGTGATATATATTTGCAATGAAATATGCATTATTAAGTCTGAAAAACCTCACTGAAAGGATTAAACAAATTATTCATTTATGTCCATTAGTTAAAGATAATGAAAGCTTTTTACAGTTAAAACTTTAAAAGCAGAACAAAAATCATGCAAATATAAATCTCATTTATTAAATAAATATTTACAACAAAATCTAATCTACAAAAAATATAGTATTTGAATGGTAGTATCTAAAATAAATAGGGGGTATTATCCCTGGAGCAATTACCCAGAATTTAATTATTTCAAAAAGGCAATATCAACAGATTGAGTGATTATCGTTAGGCTGCATGTTTGTTATGTGATAAATACAGTAAAATTGGGCATTTTGAGCACAACATTATCCAGCTAACTTGTGGAAGCTTGTTTCACTACTCTGTCAATAATCGCTAGAGTTTCTTTATAGACATAGGAAGTGGAATTCGCACATCAGCATTTCGGCCGAGCATGCCCCACAAATGTTCGATTGGGTTCAAATATGGGGAGAACGCTGCCCTTCTAGATATGAAATATCCTCATTTTCGTATTATTTTTTCAAATAGTTAACGCAATTTGAAGGGTATTGTCATCCATAAAAAGAAATTTTACGTCAATTGCCTTTCTGAAGAGATATGCGTGCAGTTACAGATTAATATACCAACAAAGAAATCTTGCAATGCTTCCTTTATAATGGCGATCTGTTGAAGAAGCTAGTATAATGTCAAGCTGAACAAGGAATCCAATACCACAGTAATGGTTTGTTCAATAACATTCTCTTGATTACAATGAGTCTTTAGTGTTTTTATATGAAAATATTAGGTGAATTCAAAAGCATTGTAAACCTGGATTCATTATTTTACTGTAAAAGCTATCCAGTACACACGTTCGCTGTATCAAGCCTACCGGTGCTGGTAATAGTTTACAGAGGAACCCATATCATATCGTATGGGCACAAAGGCTAAACCTAAATGGTCATGGTTTGTCCCGAAATTGTGGTATCCGTGTCTGCTGGTAGCTGTTGTATAAAGACTGGTGTTTTTCTCTTCATACTGCTTTACGCAAGTGAAGTTTATTACCAGTTGTATGATGCCGATGTAACTAAAGGACGATCTTTAGTCATAAACGTTTACAAATGGCTCCATCCTCTTGGAATCAATTCCAAACCCTATATATGACACTCTGAATGATCTGAATTTCTGAATCCTTTATCAGATTAAATCCACATTACAAAAACAGAATAATTCGATTAATTAAAACATCAGCCTAAACGTTTCTCAGTTGTGACTACTCAGTAATGACCCTATTCGACCTATAAGCAGATTATCAGCTGCAAGGCATCGGTAAAAGAATCCCTTTTAACTTTTCAATGACTGATTTTTTTTTCTTTTGACATACTGACAGTGCTATTGGGTGGCTTATTTTGACTTTAAATAAAAACATATTATTTCTGAGGTCATATATGATTGACCTCTAGTGCACACTTTTGTTCTAGAGTACATTTTCCTTAATACAAAGAAATATACTTAATTTACGAATAGAAGTCTAAAATGCTGATTTTTTTAAATACATTTTGTAATTTATTTGAAAATAAAAGGAATCTTTTTACCCTTTAAACTAAAATTATTTTTATTTCCTTCTTCTTAAATGATACAAAACCATTTTGCTCTGCAAAATTGCTGAATACTTCTTATCCATCTCAATCTCAAAATATGCAAAAATTCTAGAAAGTTTACAACAAAAAACTTTCTGGAATTTAAAAAAATTCTTGATAAGCCTATGTTATTATAATATTTTTTGCAGTAAAATGTCTTGTGTTATTTTTATGTAGGCTCAACTGTATAATTGTAAAATAAATATTTAAGAATATATTACTGAGAAAATATGTAATTGTATTAAAAATTATTCAAAAATATAAATTTAACAATATTTTTTCTTTATAAAATTTACAGAAACATGCACTAGAAATGTGAAGCAAAAATATAATTTGTTTGACGTTTTATATTTCAAGCAACTGAATGTATGTAAAATGTTTAAACTGAGAAAATCAAAATAAATTTAGGAAATATGTATAAGGATATGCTTTAGATGTTTACTATTTCTGCTTAGAAAAAAATATGCATTTCGGAAAATTTTAAGCGGGTTACAATCCTGAAATACTCATCCACCGAATGAAAAAATAAATGGATGTTTTGAAAAACCTACAATCAATTCAGATGTTTGAATGCTTAAAGTAAAAAAGCAATATTTTCTATATTCGAAATTCAATAGAGATTCAATTTGTGGCAGAAATACATAGAATTTCTGAGTAAAATATTCTGCGAAGTAAAATATTTGGTTCTTTTCCTTATTCAAAAGTATAAAGCAATTCAGTAAATAGATTTTAGTGGTATACTTTTTTTTCAATTCAAATGCCGGGAGTGCCTGGGATAAGCAGTTGTTCAAAATAAGTTTTAAATTATTTTTATTTATTTGGGGAAATTTTTTTTCTGTAATTAAAAGGAATCTGGCTGAAATTGTTCGAAGTCTAAAGGTATTATTTGAAAGCCTAAAAATATTTAGAGATGAGACAATAGTTTAAAATCAAATATAAGAATTATTTAAAATAATAATTCAAATATAATTTGCAAATTCACTAAAAGAATGAATTTATTTTTAGTGTATTGAAGAACTGGTTTCTTAAACATGATATTAATTGAAATTTAGCCAATGTTCCCAGAACAATATGTGAAGTAATTATTTAATAAGTTTTTATCGATCATACATAGTGTTATTGATTAATCGTTTTTCTGAAACATAAATGTGGTTTCGAATTTCATATAGAAACATAATTTTTCCCGCAAAATAGAGGAATTTTATTTGATAGTAAAGTTATCTTATTTTTGATGAATATTATTTTCACTGAAATTTCTGCAATATTACCAGAATCGTTCCAGAAATCTCAAATTGTTTTAAATTTCAATATTAGAAATTGAAACATTCTTCTAACCCCAGTATTTCCTCAATGTTTGAACAAAATCTCAGTTTGTTGTAGCATAATTTTTAAATTTAAGCGATGTGACTTCAATCTTTTCGGCGAATTTGAATTTTCGGCGAATTGAATCATTTCTTAATCATCATACTAGTAATTTCAGATACCATATATCTGATAGGTATATGAAAAGTTCATAATTAGTAACTTAGTTGCACATCTCTAAAAGAATAATTAATTCAATCAAGATCCAATAATAGCTTGATTGAGTACTTGACACCAGTGGTCAAGAAATCCATTCTCTAAACATGAAACTCTCAATCAATATTTTGATATATAGGTGACCTAATTTAATAGAACAGAAGGTCAAAAATCATTAACAGCAAATGATTCTTGGGTTGAATGTTAAAATATGTGCCTATTTAAACATTTTTTCAGCAAGTATCAAATATATATATTTTTTTGTTTTATAAGAAAATCCCTCCATTCATCTTCCAAGAAAAAACTAAAAATTGTTCATATCCCAAAAAGTTGGGATATTGTGCTTTTTGATGAAATTTGATTACATACAGGATATAGGAATGCATGTTAAAGTCAGTTAATATAATTGAACACTTTCCAATATTTGCAATTTAAATATGTTAAAATAAAAATGAATATGCCCTTTGATTTGTTAACGTGTCCTTTCTAAATGCTTATAAGTGTGAAATCCTGGTTTCATATTTATTTTTATAACATTTTCATATTTTTCGAAAATTATCTCAATTTGTCTTTACTTAAATATTGTAATGTAGAAAAAGTCTCGTTTTTATATATATTTTTTTCTTTTCTTATCAGATGTTCTAATAATGGAATGCATTAATAGATATGAATCAAAACATTTCTAAATATGTAAATACAAAATTCAATTTGCTACGCTCATTTATGAAAAGTAAAATATTAATAATTATACATGATGTGTGGTAAAATATTAATAATTAAGTATACATTAATAATTGAATGTTTTTATACTCATTGTCATATTTATTCACAATCTTTAAATAAATGAATTAAAAATTTTGATTTTTTTATTTTATGGAAAAATTGATTTAAAAGAGACTAATGGTTTTTACACTCATTTCAATATTCTTTTTATTTTGTTTAGTTTATAGAAATGTTTGAATATCCACAAAAAATGTGATAGCTAATATACAAAAAAAAATCAAAATTATGACATAAAAAAATTCAAAATTCAAAATATTATTACAAAATTATATTTATTATTATAAAATTATTATTACATTAAAATTTATTTTTATAATAATTCATTTGAGAAAAGTTCAAAAATTATAATTATGACATAATTTTCAAGAACTTTTTTACCTATGAAATAATGTTTTCCTGTGTAAAACATTTGACAAACTAACATTAATACTAGTTGTGAAAACTTTTCATGCGACATTTATTTGCTTTTAGTTTAAAATTCCCAGAGAAGAATATAGAAATATAATTTAAAGTTTCTATTACTTTTTAAAGCTTATATACTATATGAAATTTAATATGAATACCCACTATTCCATAGATACATTTATTATCTTACTTTATACTTTCATTAAATTGTATTTATAACTTCATTTATACGAAAATAAATTGTCTTTCTAAAAATGATAAATGTATTATTATTTTGTTGATCAATGTATCCCCGTTAATTTCTATAATACAATTTTAATGTGGAAACGATTTCAATCGAAAACTAGCAAAACAAAATGAAATAGTTAAACTCAGTGTTAGTTACCTCACTTCCATTGGCATTATATTTATTTTGTAAAATTAATTTCTAACTTTTATCACTATTTATTACACTGTTTAATTTAATTTGCACTCACCAAAATGATAATAGTATTATTATAAGCACTTTTAAATTAAATGCATAAATATTTACCAAACCAAAACTCTTAAAATTTTAAATCAGCATGTCTCATTTTTTGCCTTTCTTTTTTCAATATCAAGACTTATGTTTTTGTATAAGATATAAATTCGAATAAATAAGATATAAATTCGAAAACTGAATAAAAATATAGAATATATATATTTTTTTACATTTGGAGAGGAAAATTAATTATTTATTAATTAGCCAACTTTAACTCAAAAGATATTGGCTATATTTATTTTCCATTAAATCTTTCAGAAATAATTACATGATTTTAATTCCTATGAATGACCGTACGATGAAGATGCATTATTTTAATTGTTTTACACATTTTCTATTAATTATATACATGGCCTTTTTCTAATGAAGAACAATCCCATGATGTCGATTTCATGTTCTGAGATATTCTGTGGTGAAAGGAAAAGAAGGAGAGTGTTACAACGTCATAGCCCTCTTAAAAGCATAAACGTGTGGCGTTGTAAGTTACATCTACATTTAAAAAATTTCTTCTTCTTTAGATTTCCACCTTAGATGAAATCCTTCGAACAAATATTTGATGGAACAATTAAAACGTTTTGAATTTAAGAGCAACAAAGTAATCTGTTGTTGTTAATTTGGTAATTTCTTTTAAGACTGATCGAATTCAATAGAGCTTTTCATGATTGTTAAAGTGATGCCTCTAAAACGATAAATTTTGAAAATCAGAAATGGTGGAAAATTTCTTTTTTGTGCAATAATATTTTCAGATATTATTGAGAAGAAATCCCTGAAATCTCATTAATTTTAATTAATCAAATTTCAAATTCAAAATTCAAAAAATTATTACGAAGTAATATAAAAATAGTCACAGTAAAAAATAATATTTAAAAACAAGAGCCGTTTTTTTTCATTATTATCAAAGTAATAATAAAAGTACTGCAAAAAAATAGCAAAATATTATAAAATATTCTTCGAAATGAAAAAAAGGCATCTCCATATCAATAACAAACTTGAATGTGCTTGTTTATAGGGCCTAACAGACCGAATCATCCGGCCTAGACATACCAGTTTGGAGAATATATATTTTGAAGATAGAAATATGTGTCTTTAAAAGCATGTTTTCGAGATTTTAATTATTTCTTAATGAATTAAGTTTAATGTTTAATTAATTAATTATTTAAAATTCAGCTAAATGCTAGAATTATTTCACAATAATCTTCAAAATGATAACAATATAAAGTGTTTTGAAAATCATATATATCTCTGTGTGTGTGTGTGTCCATCCAGGCTTGTGAAATGAGAATTTCCAATTAGTGATAGCAATGACAATTTGAAATTATCAAGAGTTCAAACGGAGAATTTTTTAAAAGTATTTTAAACTATCCTCTACATCCTCTACACATAATAAGGATGTGAGCGTTCGGTAACTCAACTGCTATGAGCTTGCATTAATAAACGAAGACTTATTTAGAAAATGACAATTTATTTACACAGCTAGAACATATATAGTCTCCAAAATTCTCCATTCTGAACGGAAGTACTATTTTCTGTTTGAGATTTTTCGGTTTCATTTTTGTCTACGCTGAATGCACAATTTGAATACTCGTATACGCTTTCTTTATATACCCGTATAGGAAATGCAATAAGAGAAAACACTGAAGGCATTAAAAAATTCGAACTCGAGATTTTGAAGAATCATTTCAAGATCCCCCGAATAAAAAAAAGAGAGATTTTTGCATTATGGTTGCCTGTCTGTCAGCATATTAACGCAAAAAAAACTCTTTGATCTAGTCAGATGAAATTTTGTATATATTCACTTCCCCAAATTTCTATCTAAATTTTAACGAAATATATTGACAGGAAGTTCGTGTATCCGAATATAAATTAGCATAACTACAAAGCAAAGAAAACTAGATAAATAACACCTCGTGAATAGATTTAACATCTAAAGCTTAGATATGCTTTAAATTTAGACCATCGTGAAATTTATCATCTGTCAATTTGTGCCTTTATGAATATGCAAACGGGATAACTGAAATACGCACTGGCTCATATATTCAGAAAAAGAAATCGACATAAAATTTCGGTTTTCTGATATATGTGTATTAATTACATCTCAGTGATTAATCGGCCCAAAATGTCAAACATCGCCATCGAATAGGCTCTTTCATAACCATAACTCGACAATGGTATACGATTTAAAAATAAACAAATGCAATTATCAGATAGTAAATTTCGAGGAAAACCACTCGCAGTGTATATTGTTTTTTCATATTATTTTTCAGCATGAAAAAACAATTTTTGAGATTAGAATGGAAATTAACTTTATTTTTCATTAAAAAAAACAGCATTAATTTGTATTCTTCTTTTTCCATATAATTTCTGATATACTTTCATGTCGGAAACCGAAGTGGAAATCATTTTTATTCAAAGGTACCAAGCGTGCCCTTACGGGTAACAATAATAAATTGAAGATATCTTTTTTAAAAATAATTTTGAATGCATTCAATATTTTAAAGTTTTTTTCTGAAGAAAATTTAATGCAGAAAGGGACTTAGGAAAATATTCTTCAAGGGAAAAATATTCATTTTCCCTTGACATATAAAGCAAAGAAGCAGAACGAGAAATCGCATTCGTAAACATTTTAATTGTTTTTGAATAGACGAACAATTTACAAAGGATTAATATATTCGTTTACGAAAAAAGTAAGGTATTAATAGAAATACTGTGGAAAACAAAGTATTTCATCAAGTATTAAATTGCAAGTGACAATAGATTGTCAATTTTATTTCAAAAAATATAATTTTAATGATTATAGAAATTCATCATCTGTTGTTGTTTACAATATTGGAATATTTATCTTTCTCATGCAATTATTATCAGTATTATAGTATAAACTTAAATGTCAGAGTTATTCTTGTTTCCAGGAAATTAAAAGTCTAATAATAAAATTATAGCTATTGAGGAAAATATTTCATGACATTTCATAGGATTTCAATTAAGCTCCCTAAAGATCTCAAAACATTTGAAAGTTACCAAATAACCAACAAGAAAAAAAAATAGTTAACATTCCAGTAAAATCATGAATATTTAAAAAAAGTGAGAAATTTAAATCAAAATTAGAAACAAATTTTGAGAAAAAATATAAATTTATTACATAAAGTGCAATACAGAAACTCGTTCACATTTAAAATCAGAATAACCCATACAAGCTTGGACTTGTATTGCTTGTACTTACAAGTATTAATTGTCTCTAAATAATTTGTATTCTTATGGAATAATATATAATTTGACAAGAGAGCAATAATTTCAAAATCTATCTGCAAAATTTTCCGTATAAATTTCCTGTTAAACTTTATCATTACCCCGTTGGGACACATAGATCTTAAAAAAGATTTAGCGTGATCTTCTAAACATATTACAAGTTCAATTCTAAAAAAAAAATTATGGAATTTCCACAATGAAGTCTTATATTAATTTATCTTAATTTAGCCCATAGTAATTTCATCATCTTATTTCCTGATCCCATTCCTAAAAATTACTGCACCATCAGTTGCCCTTGTCAAAGGTCAAAACGTGTATTCTATAGCCACATGGTCGGAAATCCCATGTTATATAAGACTAGTGATCATTTGTTTCGTACCTTGCTTCCTTACTTTTGATTTTGTACCACACTGTGGCGGACGTGCCTTGTCCGCGTCTCTGCTTGTAAATAATTATGCTTTCCCGGAATGAATATTAAAATTCCTTCAAAATGTAAAATGCCTCTTCAATGTCTTCGAACCTTCATTCTGCTTCAACCAAAATAAGCTTACATGTTATTTAGTCGACAAGAATAGTTTCCTGTGAAACAAATTTAAAAGACTTAAATACTCGGGATGAGAGGCACTCCTTGATTCGCCGTTACTCTGAAGAGGATTTCGTGCTGGCTCGAAAGGAAAAAGGTGCTGAAGAGGATTTCGTGCTTGCCAACCCTGACGGGTTACCTCCCGTGGCATTGCGTCTTCAGATCTGACCACGTCACTGAAATTCCACGACTGATGATTCTTCCGTTCTTGTTTCCGCATCGCCGATGACTCCCTCCTTAACCTGTGATCTCATCTGATATTCCTGTTGTGCTGTTCAATGTCCTTTTGTTTGTGCTGCTTATCGTCAAGAAATTCCATATACTAATCACCTACCGTTTATGGGCCGCGGTGGCCTGGTGGTAAGGTGTCGGAATCGGAGGGTTTCAGGTTCGAGACCCGATTCCACCGAAGAACCGTCGTGTAAGGGGGTCTGTTGTACGTTAAATACGTCTTGACCAAACGTCCTCCCGCTGGTGTGGTGTGTAGAGGGGAGTGCCGGCTCAGGTGTCGTCCTCGTCATCTGACCGAGGTTCAAAATTACGAGGTCCGTCCCAAAATAGCCGTAGTGTTGCTTCAAACGGGATGTTAATATAACTAAACTAAACTAAACCTGCCGTTTATTCCCCATTAATCCGCAATGTCAGAATAATTGGATTTTTATTGTACATGTTTAAGAACCTAGGAAAATATTTATTTCTAAAATGAAATTTTGCTGAAATATTGTTAAACAATTTTTTTTTATTGTATGAATTGAATTTAAACTTTTTAAACTGCAGATGTATTCTTCTTTAACCAGAAATGCTCTATAAGTTTTGATGAAATCCCCCCTCCACTTCCAATTTATTGAAGTGTTTTATTTTTTCAAAAGACCTATTTTAAAACTATTTCATTAAAATTGCTTTAAATTTTAAAAGATTTAATTAATTGCTTTCATATTTCTTGAATCTTTGATAAATATTCTATTAAAGATTGCTTCAAATAGAATATTTTTATTATTTTAATATCTTATTCTCTTTAAAAATTCAAAAAAAAAATCCATAAAATGTTTCAAATGTTATGTTTGGAAATATTATGTTACTGAAAGTAGAAATTCAGATGGTGTGTTTCAAAAATGATCATTTTTTATTTAAATAGATCTATTTAGATTTTCATAAATACTATTTATTTTTATTCTGCCTTTTCTGCAGTGCAATCAGTTATATATTTACGTTTTTAAAAGTTATTTACCAGTTTTTTAAATAAAAATTGTTTCACAAGCAATCGAATACAACTATATCCACTTTATAACTGAGTGAACAATGTAACGAAGGCAAGCAATTTTCAAGATAAGATTTGCTTTCAATTTATAATGATTGTAAAATCTTTTCATTATACTACGTACAAAAGTGTTGTCATATCAGATTTATTTTTGTATAATCAATTTCAGCAGGTAAGGTTGTATCTGGAGTTTTGCTGATTCTATCGTTTTATCTAGTTTAACAGATATGTCTTTTTCCTTTTTCTTTCTACATTGCATTTAATGATGCATATTTGGGAATCATTTGTTGATTTTTTGAAAACAAAATTTGGTGTTTAAAATTCAATCGAAAAGGTATCTAAATCTTATTCATTATCGAAATAAATCTCATTCCAATTGGCCTTTATATATTTAGTCGTATTTGCAATATTTTATTTAAATCATTTAATTCAAAGATTTTCTAGTATCCTAAGTTTGTAAAGTGTAATCTTTTATCGCCTCTCAAAAATCAAACTAGAAGAACACTTAAATTATCAGTCTCTCCTACTCTTAATATCAGAATAGCGAAAGATATAGCCATAAAAGTGATGTCGAATTTTTATGAAACGAGTACGCTACACAGGTATCAACTACTGCTCATCATTGCGATTCTAATCTTGAGTGAACTCTATTCTTGAACAATTCACCCAATAGAACCCCTTGATATTTAAGTTTTAAGAATGGATTACCAAAAAAAAGGGGGGGTTGAGAATGTGAGCGTGCATTAATAGCGACTTTAAAACTTTTGATTTCGTGAATAGACAGTTTGGCTGTCAAAAAGGGATACTGTCAACTCATGACATTTGGAAAATACTGAAAGTGCTAGGTTGTGAATACCAGCTGGATAGATTGAGAGATTGCTAGTTTAGTTTTCATATGAATTATTTAGGTTTCCTATTAGCATTTCTAATAGATATGATGTATAAGGAAAAGATGTGGCTTTCGTAAAACAATAACCACCCTTTGCTAGGCACCGGAAAAACCAGTCCAATAGACTTCGACGATGTATCAGGTCTGACAATGTTGTTGTAAGCTGGTATTGCAATTCAATTCTTCCAGATACATAGTGCGTCGGAATGTAAATAATTCATCTAATAGCAAGTAAATGTTTCATTTCTCAGCGTTTACTAGTGTCACAAAAATGGAAACCATAGGCAAAAAAATGTGTTCTTTATATTCTCTAACCTTAGTACTGATGTATGCATGCCGTTTTGTCGTACTTTAGCGATGATGTTTTACAACTTTGCAATCGATTTTTTTCTGCAGTATTGATACCATCTCTGTAATAAAATCTTTTACTCTGAATTATACGACTACCTGATCCTTCATCATTTATATATACTTTATTAAATCACAAACAATCAAATGTGTGATTTTTATGCTTTAATCTTAACACTGATGTGTGCATGCAGTTTTTTAGTGCTTTAGCAAGAATGCTTTACAATTTTGCAACCGATTTTTTTAAAACCGATCTGTACAATTTCTGTTATATAGTCCTAATTATACAAATGTATGAAGCAAAATCACCTATATATATATTTTTAAACTTAAGCATAACTTTTATGACTAATAATGCATTGCCACTGTTTAGTTAAGGAATAAAAATACTGAGCTTTTATATCTCCTTACATATTTTTTTCTAAAGTACAGGATTTTTCAGTGAACTGTTTCAGAACTTCTAAGAGGGGTAGGGTACATCCTGACAACTCGAAATCATAGAGCAATGTGGGTTCTGAAATGCTTTCCTGAAGCGGTGTTGTACACAGAAGCACCATAAAGAAGAGACCGTAAATGAGAAATCGTTTAACTAATACATGAAAAGAAGCAAAAGTTACATGGATTAAAGTAAGTGTTCGAAGTTTCTTCTACGGGCTACAATGCATGCCTCACATCTCCGACGCATGGACATCCGAACATTCTGGAATACTCCAGGAATATATCGAATCTCTCCGGCAGCTACTGCGATTCTTGCAACGAGCTCCTCAGCAGTGTCAACAGGGGTGTTATAAACTAGCGATTTCATATGACCCCAGAAATAAAAATCAAGACATGATAAGTCGGGTGACAGAGCAGGCCAATGCACGGGACCCCCACGTCCGATCCACCGTTGACCAAATGTGACATCCAGGTAGTTACGAACATCTCCGCTATAATGGCCAGGGGCTCCATCGTGTTGTAACCACATTGTCTGTTGAGTCGATGCAGAACTCTGTTCATCTCACAAAAGTTGTGGCAATACTTGTTGCAGAAAGAGCAAGTACGTAGGTTCGGTTAGACGACCTGGTAACAGGTAAGGTCCGATGAGGTGATATCCCACATTACCGGCCCATACATTGACCGAAAATCGATTCTGTGCAGCACGAGGTCGTATTGCAAGGGGGTTCTCGACCGCCCAGATATGGTCGTTATGTGTGTTGAAAATTCCTTCCCTTGTGAAGGATGCCTCATCGGAAAACAACACTTCAGCAGTAAAAAGGGGATTTGTAGTCCATTTTCTCAGATACCACTGTGCTAAAGCAATACGAGGACATAATCCTCCGGTTTCTATGTCTGGACACGCCGCACGTGAAACGCATGCATGTCTTCTGCTCGGAGAATCCTCCAGATGCTGCAATGGGAAATCCCGACTGCGTTTGCTACACTTCGTCTACTCGTTCTTGGATTCCCCTGTACATGCTGCAGCACATTCTGTTCGGCGTCTGCAGTCCGTGTTGTTGTTACCCTGTCCATGTGAGCTCTTTCTAATGAACCTGTCTCAGCTAACCTCTGGTGCAGTCTTGCAAATAAATTATGACTGGGAATACGCCTTGTCGGATATCGTTCCGCGTGCAAACGCTGTGCGGCTGGTCCACTACTATTTGCAGCCCCGTACGCCAAATGCATATCGGCTACCTCTGCGATCGTGTAATCATCCATCCTACTAACTTGGCGTTTTTGTGCGAAATGGAGATTCCCTGCACAAAAGTTCGGACTTTTCGCACAACGCCATCTACCGCGTCAGGAAAGCATTTCTAACTGTACATGGGTATATGATTTTGGTTGGTCAGGATATACCCTACTCCTCTTAGAAGTTTTGAAACGGTTCACTGAAACACACTGTATTTTTTAATTACAGAAAAATATTTTATACGTTATGTTAATAATAAAATCACTAAATTATTTTTTTATTAATGCATTATTGCATAGGTATTATAGGCCACATATTAGGATATCTAAACAAAATCATAAATATGTGAAATACTGACCGAAATTCTTTCAGCAAATTCGAATTTATATCGCACTTATAAGGTATTTTAAATTTTGATGAATGGATAAGAATTTATATGATGATTTAAAATCAAGGCAATTACTTTCAGCATTCCATAGCTTCAGAGTTTCATTTAACTATAAATCTGGTGTAATTATTTAATTCCGGTGAGATTCAGAAATTCAGATTTGAAATACATCTGCCTTTAACTATGGACTTTTATTTAAGGAAATGTGCATAGTATTTTCCATTTAATTTATGAAGAAGCATTTTACCTGAAATGTATTTAAAGTGCTGCATTCTCAGGCATAATTTTAAATGTGCGCTAGATGCAAAATAAATAGAAAGTGTTTAAATAAATATAAGGTGTGTCCAGGATGAAAACTATAAGCTTGCTCACCGTTAATTGAGCATATGTATTTAATTGTTTGAATAAATTACTAATTTTTCAGAAGAATCTATAATAGCGTTTCTTTTAAATGAAAATTTTAAGTAAATGAAATGCATGCAACCACTGTCATTTATTGTCGTATGCTCAACAACTGCAGCTTGAAACTCTCTATTCTCCGTCTAACTTGCGACCTTGAACCGATTCCCAAATTCAAAGTTTCTAGAAAGCCATAAATCACCAGGTTTTATATTAATAAGAGGACTTACAACTTTCTATCTTAAATTTCCTAATTGGATCAGAAGCGTTATTATTTTCCTGATGAAAGATCTAGATTTCAAACTTATTCAATTATTTGGAAAAAATTGGCAATGCGATGCCGTTTTATTTCTAAATCCATTCAATTATTTGGAAAGTACTGACAATGCGATGCCATTTTATTTCTGTCAGCGAAAACATGAACCTTTTTTTCTGAATTCGAAAATACATTCTGAGAAAACTATGTGTAAAACTATATGGCTGTGATCTATCACGTACACGTTTCACAGAAGATGTCTAAGAATGTTTGGTTTAGTTTGTATCGCCATGCATAAAAGTGATTTTACATATTTCTTTGTTTCTAAAGTCTACCTTTACTTATTCGAAGATAAAAGAAGAAATGAGAGTTATTATTTTTCAAGAATGAAGAAAAACTAATTTAGAATATTTTGTATGAAATTCTAGCTTATTCTTTATGTCTTCAAGCTTAATTTAACCACAGAAACCTCTGTAATAGTGGCGTCTTGTATTACTTAAATAACTATATGTAGCATGAGAAGACTATTTGTAGGGATACGTAGAAGCTAATTCAAAATTAACACTTCTCTCTAGAAACTGGTATGAGGTGGTTAAAAGAAAACCAATTGCAAATGAGAAGAGTATCTTTGATTTTGCATGAGAAAGCATCTTTAAAGAAATTAGAAGTAACTCATAAAATAACCATTTTCCTGGTTATTACTAACAAAGTCATAACGTTTCTAAATTCTTCAGAATAAATGATATTTAATTTTTATTAAGTTATATTTTCTTTGTATAGTAAAAGCTTGTTTGTTAATTAACTCTTTTATCCGTCTTGTAGAGACGGATAAAAGAACTTAGATGCACGGATAAAAGAAGTAACATGGTTAAAGATGCAGTGCTAACTTTAACCATGAATTGCAATTCCTGCTGGACATTATGCCGCAAGTCAAGCTACAGGATGGGGCAATCATTTATTGAAAATGTCTTCCAGAATATTAATCGATCAGATTACTTAATGGATCTCGGGTCATGCATAGTAATTTTTCATCTCACAGTAATGGGTATTTTGCCACAAAAGAGGTTATTATGTAGAAATTTCACTCCAATTCTCCGTATCTTGTATATAAACTAAATCTCTAAGAGCTTCATGATAAAATTGCACTTTGAATTATCTTCTATATATACTGAAGGAATTAATGAGTGGAGTTTTCAGCGGCTGCTACCTGCTACTGTGAATGCAACAGTTATCATAATTTTGGCCAAACAAATAAGTGTTTTATGCATCATTTCTTTCACTTTAAGGTGGACACGGTATCTTTTCACAATTACAAACTTAAATTTTCTTGTAATTCTTAGTGGTTTAGCAACAAAGGTACAATTTCCGAATCTTAAATCTAAGCAGTTTTGTAAGTTATTTCATCAAATAATGTATATCCCTTTTATTAAACCCATGCACTATTTTTATAACTGTGGCTATCATCATTCTAAGTTAGGAAGTGTAGATTAGAACTTTTAGTGGTATATTGATTATCGTAAGAATATTTACATTTATAATAGCATATATAAATTCATAAATAAAAATAACAAATTTCTAATTATGGTGCATTTTTCAAATTAAAGAAAACTGCTCAATTAGACAAAGTGAAATACCATCTTCAACTTTTTATCTCGAAACTGTTTAAATATTTATTGCAAACGAGTACACATAATTTTCTATAAGTCAATGAATAAAATTTTTTAGAAATTCTAACATGTCAATAAAAATAGGAGGAATTGACTTGGAAAACGCGTAAAATTTTTAAAAAAATCCTAAAAATTAAATATTGTTGCTATTTTCCTGACAAGGCAAAATGTTTTCTCTTTGAATTTAAGATACAAATAACTCATTGCATAATAGGAATTGAGCATGATACAATTATGATGAATAGCTTCCAAATACTTGTTGAAACACCCCAAACTTAAAATTTTTATCCTTATTCTCGAAATCAGACCCACAAAATTTAGATATCATATAAGCTAAATTAAATTTGAATTCTTGCTAATATGGATGTAAAGACGCCAATTTGAATTAATAAACCGAAAAATAATTATGAAACAGCATTATTAATTTTGAATTATTTAAAAAATAAAATTGTAAGGTATTATTCTACATGTCTATACAAACCGTCATGGCTTATATACAGGATGTTGCAAAACTAATAGTCCATACTATATACTTGCAAAAACAAATAACTTTTACCATACAATGTGGTATCGGAAAGCAAACGTCGGGCCGCGAGAGGGTGCTTGCTTCACAGGAATAAAAAAGTACAATAAAGACAAACAACCTTTATTTATAACAAATGCTCAATTGAGCGACCGACAGATGCAACATAGGCTTCACATCGCCGATGCGTTGAAACCATACACGTTGGAACATTCCTGACATATCACGAACGTGTGCAGTTGCATCGCAAATTCGGGCGACGAGGTCCTCCGCTGACGCGATGGGAGTCTCGTACAAGACATCTTTTAGCTGTCCACAGAGAAAAAAAAATCTAAGCAGGATAAATTGGGAGATCTGGGTGGCCAAGAAACTGCCCCCCCCCCATGGCTAATCCATCTTTTCGGAAAGGCAGTATCCAGGTAGTTTCGCACATTCCTGGAAAAAATGAGCTGATGCTCAGTCGTGTTGGCATCACATAATGCCTCGAACATTTGCTAGTACATGTTGCAGTAAATCAAGTAATACCTACTGGAGAAATATGAAGTACCTTTGCCCATCTAGGCGGTCTGGTAGCAGATACGGTGACAGATAACAGATAATTAAGTGATCGTGGATCATTCCTGCCCACACATTCAAGGAGATTCATTGCTGGCTACCACTCGAATGTGTACCATGCGGATTTACTACAGCCCATACATGATTGTTGTGCTTATTAACTACACCATCACACGTGAATATAGTTTCATCCATGAACACGGCATATGCTGCAAACTAGGTGGCAGCATTCTCTGTTGCATTGTGGAAAATCGATTCTCTGTAAGGCCTGGACCCACTGGAGATGGTAAGGATTTAACCTTTCTTCATATGCCATACCGTCGTATGGTGGACCCCTTGCTCCCGAGCTATTGATCGCGTGCTTCGTTCAGACTGGTTGTCCATTGCCTCCAGGATTGTTTCTCTATTTGTCGTTCTCGTGGTCGACCCACATCTTGTCTTTCGCCGCGAAATGAAGCGCCCTGTTTGGAAAACGCATCCAGTAAAGGCTTATCGCTTCTCTGGCGTTGCCATTTGCACGTCCGTACATGAAGAGCATATCTGCCTTTTCCTAATTCGAATAGTGCGGCATCTCAGGCGAGGAATGGTGTCAGAATTATGGACTCTGAATAAGACGGATGATTTATCTACTTCAGACGAAGCATCTTCTCACGGCTTTCCAACCCACATTGTATGGTGAAAGGTGTTGTCTTGGAGAGTTCTATCACCTCTTAGTATGGACCATTAGTTTTGAAACACTCTGTATATTTTAATATGTATCTAATTACATATATCAGTTTATGAATTAATTTATGTCACTCACATTTTGAATATTTAAGTATAAATTTGAATATTAAGTATATAATTTTGAGTATTATGTGTGAATTATATCAGCATTTCATAATGATATATTTTTAAATAACATGAAAGAAAATAAATAAAGGAATGTCTGGATATTTCACCAACATTTAAATTTATTAAACATATTAAATTCTGCAAAAGGATTAAATTTGAGTATTAAATTAAATGTGTGCAATTATTACAACCATATAATATAGTATGAATAACAATTTACAGTTCAACCTAATTAATTTATATTGATACTTAGAAATGACGCCTTTAATAAAACTAAAGAAGTTATAAAGTAGTCATAAATTGAATGATATTTCTAAAAAGAAAATTGAGGACTAATGCTTCTGCGAGCAGAATTTAATTTCTCGTAGTCTTTTCCAACTACAGGGAATTATCAGTTACTTCTTGAACGATCATTTCAATTTTACAATGTGCTTTACTTTTTAAAACCTATAATCTTTTATGAAAAAAAAATGCATTTGAAAATATCACGTTTCTAGTTAAATCTACATTTAAAATCTCATTTTGCTTTATGGCAAATGAGCATTGCTTTATGGCAGGAAGAGATATACTTAGAAATGAACATTCTGTAAAATATCCGTATTTAAATTCTTTTTTTTTATTATATCGCTCCCATTTTTATTGCCTTTTATATTAGTTATATTAATTTCGATGATATTGAATCCATTATATGAATGATATTTATCTCATATAAATAACTCTACGATATTTGGTAAGCTTTATACTAATAAATTTATGCTGTTATAAGCAAGCTATCTGTGTAAAAAATATTATATATTAAAAATGATTGTTTCAGAAGATATCGGAAAATTTTAAGCTAAAGAAAAT
Organism: Argiope aurantia; assembly: GCA_026543865.1. Classification (NCBI taxonomy): domain Eukaryota; kingdom Metazoa; phylum Arthropoda; class Arachnida; order Araneae; family Araneidae; genus Argiope; species Argiope aurantia. Next base: position 96,516 of record JAPMOR010066125.1, read on the forward strand.
TTTGAATTATAAATTTTGCTGCTAATTAATTTTTCTGATATTATTGTTAGAATGTTATCAATGACACTGAACAATTTTATCAATAAAAAGAAACAAATAATGATTCTAAAATCTCAGTACACATTTCATTACAAATAACTGAAATTAAATAAATATTTTAGGAGCATAAACATTTCAAATTTAATTATAAATAATTTCAGTTTACACCAATTATAAATATTCTGACATTGCAACATGGAAGAAACTATTTCGATAGCATTATCCAAACAAAAATAAAGTATGAAATTAATTGCTTTTATAAAGATCTGGTTATTGAAAATGTCTTTAATTTATCAAAATTATATCTACAGATTCCGCTTACTTGGATCAAATTATTTTATGCGGATCATGTGTATTGTAATACAAATTCTCTTCATAGAAGAATTTGCAATTTCTTCAATTTTTAAAAACTTTGTATCGACATATGCCAAATCTAAGCGATACACAAAATTCAAAATATATTAAATAAATGTTTGGGAATAGCATTAGAAATTATATTAAATTTACATACTTTTACTACTTAATAATTTGAAATGCAAGAAAAAACATTTATACAATATTGGATATTTTAATCATTTTATTGAAATTTTGAATATTAAAATTGTTGCCATATAATGAAAAATAATAAATATTTTGCAAAAATAGTAAAATATGATATGTTTACATTTTTCCTCTGAATCATTGTATGAATATTTAGCAAAATTTAATTGTAAAAACGAGTCGTAGCCATTTCATTCAAGACTTATTTGATGAATTAAACTTTATCAACTATTTTCCTTTATTTCCATGCATTATAACAAAATAAATTCATTACATGTACGATTTTTAAATTTACTAAAACTTATTCTCATTCTATAAAATGGTTTCATAACCTTTTCTGTGTAATTTAATCATTCCTAGCTGTTATATTTGAAAAGTATATAAACTTTATTGGTAACTCGAGAGAATTTATTTCACAAAACATCTCTTCAGAACTATCATTTCAATCACAATTAAGTATGATATTATGAAAATTATTGCTATTATATACCCAATTAAAATTCAACTTAACTGTAGGCTTCTATTCAGTCATGAAGGGTATAACTGAAATAGCTGGTGCTTGAGTTCATTTTTAGAAACTCTGAAATTTTTAACAGAACTCGTGAATTTCGCCATTATTAATTAGACGCTTTGCGAAATAAAGCTGCTCATTAAAAATGCTTAGGAACATAAAGCGCAAAGCTTCAACATAATTAATATTTTAAATAAAATGACCGCTTTAGTGATTAACTTCAAAATTAAACTAGTTTTGCAAAAAAGCTTTTCAGCTCTCACTTTTAATAATTACTTCTAGTTGTATAATACATATTCCTCGTATATTTATATCATAACCGATAGATTATTAAAACTGTCATTAAATTATATTAACAGGAGGTTAATATATTAATAATGGGCCGAAAAAGGCATTAACTGTGATAAAAAATAAAATGGAGGGATCTCATAACGAAAACTATATTTTAGTTTTTTTAAAGGAAAATGTAATTATCTGTATTTCTAAAAGATTAAACCATGATTAGGCTCACGAATTTTGCATATTATGTAGAAATATTTTTATATTGTTTTACTTGAATTCCAGCTTAGAATATTAGACACTTTGGATAATTTTCTTCTACTTATGCATGGATAAAGGTATATCCATATCACGAATGCAGTATGCATTTCTTAACATTCCTATTTTCAAATAACAGTACCTTCTAAGCCATTATTGCATTACCATGTTTGTTCTATGAATCATATCCATTAATGTTGGATCACTTTTTTTTCCTTTGTCATACTTTTTGTTACAATTGAAACTGGGAATCAGCAGCAACATTCCGCAACGGCTCAACATTCATCATTATGTTCCCAACTCGTGAGATTTTGTTTTTATCTAATCACATCTATGGGCCCTACATATAGAAATTCCAATGATTAAGGTGGTGAATCCAATGATCAATCAATAAACTTTCTTGATAAACAGTCAGCAAGTTTGCATTGAAATGACATGGCGATGAAGTGCTTAGCGAATGAGAAGTAAAATATTAACCAATTTATTGATATCTTATATTGGTTCAAATAAATCAAGCATTTCCCAAGCAAAATTTATGAGCATTCTTCATTAAAGTCATTAACAAAGGTCACCGCTTATTATGTAAAAATTCAGGCCTAAGTAATCTATATTCTATATATGAATAAGAATAAAGATGCTTGTATTAAATGTATTCATTCACATAATTTGATTTTCACTGAAAGAGGGCTGTTTAAAAGTATCTCACATTGGATTTCCTTGCAAAGTGTAATGATGCTAGAGTGACGCCACATTACACAGTGGAAGAAAAAACTTAATGTGAATGCTTGAATGTTTTCTCCGTATTCGAGTGTGTTAGCCCCTGCCTACTGTCCGATAAGTAAGGTGCTGTTAAAAATGTTCGTCGGATTTTTAATTTCTCACAAAATGACCGAACGAGTTGAGCAAAAGTGCTAAATCTATTTTATTCAGAAGCTTGTTGATTCTCAAATCAGAACAATTCGTAATATTCAGAAGTGTTTGTAGACGATAGGGAGATTGGGAGTAACACAAGTGAATGAGGGGTTGAACCGATTCAAAAATGGCAGCACATCGTTGGAAACTATCACGAATGCATTTAGAAAACGCACCGTAAAGACAAACAGTGACAAAGGAGTACTATAAACAAGTTCTACGCCGACTTGTGGATGTCGTTCGGCGCAGAAGATCAGACCTCTGGACGAGGAAAAACTGGCAGTTGCATCATGATAAGGCTACGGCTCATTCATCACACCTAATCCAGGTTTCTTGCCGTAACACGGAATCCCAGTCGTCTCTCAATCTCTCTACTTTCTAGATGTGGCTCCTTGTGACTTCTGGTTGTTTCCGACATTGAAGGATCTCATTTTGAGAACAGATAATGCATAATGCGATAACGAAGATTAAAACCATTGCAAAAGAAGCCTTCCAAGAATGTTTTCATCAGTGGAAGAATCGGTGGGCTAAGTGTATGAAGGTTCAAGGGGTTCATTAGGGACCCGATTTCGTCACTCGAGTAATATATTTCTGCTAACCAAAGGTCTGATGCCTCTTAGAAAGTCCTCGTATATACGATCATTACAATGCTGTTTCCAAATGTTTTCCAATTATTGATAAATCTGACATTTCTGCAACTCCTGTCGGTAGATTTCTAGTTGAAACCAAGAAGCGAGGGACGCTGAAGAAGATTATTTAGCAAGAAAGAAGTAACAAAAAAACCTTCTTCTCTTTTAATAATTGTCTGCATACCAAATAATTTTCAATTATAATTTCTATAATAGAAATCTATAATCTATAATAATTTTATGTTTATTAAAGGCATATAATTATTATTTATATTTATAAAAACGTTTAAACGAATATAGTCAGAGAAATAAAAGCCAGAATTATTCATGAAATATTATGTTATAAATTTACCTGTATTAAAATTTAAAGCAACATTGTAATATGTGATTTTATTTAAGAATTTTAAACCACCGGGTTAAGACAGTAGATATTTTATGATTTTCAATGGTACTCTCTCTGTATTTCATTGTTTTATTGCAAATAATGATTTCAGGTCATGTTTCTGTCAGAAATTAATCATAGATTATTATTTTTTATTACTATTATTATTTTATTTATTATTTTTATAAAGTTTTCGTACGAGGTAATCGCTTAGCTTTGTAACTATTTTCTACAAAGCGTGCGTATAAATTCTTACTGTCTTTTCTATACAATATAAAAACTTCTAAACTACTTAGCTCAGCGTTTCTCAACCTTTCAGTATTCGCGGTCCAGTTTTCAATCATAATTTTCATCGCGCCCCCCGCTTACAATAAAATGTATACGGCAATAATGCATATTGAGTATTTTGGATTCTGTTTTTAAATTATATTTAACTAACTTCCAAAACAAGAGTAAAAGCGAGCCAACGTTGGTGAGAAACCACATGTGGCATTTTCCCAAGCGGATGGTGAACAGATGAAGCGAATGAAAGCGGAGAAAATTTAAATTTTATATTTGAAATGAAAGCCAAACAGGGAGATAACGTTAAAAGAATATGAAAGTAGAAAAATTCGTTAATGAAAGTTAACCTAGACGAGGTGAGCTAAATTTAGAAACTGGGAATACATTTTTTCGTATAATAAAAGAAATAAAACAGAAGCACGACTAAACAAACAAACAAAAATGTTATGTTTGCGGAAGGGAATCCACACGACCGATGCCGTCTCGATCAGGCGCAGTGCAAATGTTTTCTCATAGAAAGAAGGAAAATGTTCGATAACGCAAGTTTCAATTCCTGCCTGTCTCATTCGAGTCGGTCCTTCTATCGGTATCGAATCTATCTTCAATGTGTATGTTATATATGTTTTCATGTTAATTGCATTTTTAAATATTCACTGCAGTAGATTTATGCAGACTCGTGGATAAATTTTTAAGTGGAAGTAAGTGCGAATTAGGCGATAGTCAAGCACCACCAAATACACAGACGAGCTTGGTTCCGAAAATAAAACAAAGAAAATATTCTCAAGAATACTTACATTTTGGGTGTATCAGTACTGAAGTAAACGAAGAATAAAAGCCCATGTGTATAATTTGTTCAAAAATGTTGGCCGCAGACGGCATGAAACCTAATAAACTTAAACAACGACATTTGGAAACGCTTCATAGTGAGTACAACAAACCCAGATAATTCTTCGAATTAAAATTAAAATCATATAAAAAGCAGAAATTGCTTTTTAAAGAAACTTTGTGAATAAAAAAGCTTTAATTGCATCTTACAAAGTGTCATATAAAACAGCCAGATGTAAAAACCTCATATCATTGGTGAAGAGCTTATTTTCCCAGCAGCAATTGAGATTGCAGAAATTATGTTTGGAGATAATTTTTCAAGACAATTGCAGTCCATACCTCTTTCTAATGATACTGTTGCTGGTCGAATTGGTGATATAGCTGAAGATGTACAGTATCAGCTTTTCTCGAAGTTGCGTGACAAATTGTTTGCAGTACAGCTTGATGAAGCAACAAATAGTAATAAAGATGCTCAGTTAATTGCCTATGTTCGATTCTGTGATAATATGTCAGTAGTAGAACAACTTTTCTGCAAACCAATAGAACTCAAAACAACAGCACTCACATTATTTGCTATTTTAAATGATTTTATGAATGAGGCAAACATAGAATGGAAAAATTGCGTCTGAATATGCACCGATGGTGTCCGTTCAATGTCCGGAAGATTCCAAGGTATACAAGCACTTGTAAAACAAATATCGCCTCAGTGGGTCTGGACACATTGCATGATCCACAGAAAAGCTTTGGTTTCGAAAGAAATGAGTCCTTGTCTGAATATTGTGTTAACTACGGTTGTAACCGCAGTAAATTATATAAAAATGAGACCCCTGAAATCGAGAATGTTTTCCGCACTTTGTAAAGACATGGATTCAGTACATTCAGCGTTGCTATTTTATTGCGATACAAGATGGTTATCGCATGGGACACTTTTGCAACGTGTTTATGAATTGGGAGAAGAATTCGCCATTTTCCTAGAAGAAGAAAACAGACCGGAGACCCAGAATTTTCGCGATGGTTTATTTCTGATGAAATTGAACTACTGGGTGGACATATTCGAGAAATTAAAAAAACTTGAATCTTCAACTACAAGGAACAAATAGACATTTGTTGTATACGAGTGAAAAACTTAATGCTTTTTGTAGAAAATTGGAATTGTGAAACAGAAATTTAAAGCAAAAAAAAAAAAAAAACTAACAATGTTTGCAAATGTAGATGATTGTATTAAAACTTGCAAGGCTAAAGAAGAACATGTAAAGGTTGTTTTTGTAACCATTGAAAATCATTTAGTCATGCTGGCAAATAATTTTAAAAGGTATTTTCTTGTTGACGACAAACTGATATCAAGTTACGAGTGGGTTAGGGATTCATTTCATAGGACTCCCGAAGGATTCTCAATTGATGAGGAAGAAAAATTCATAGACTTCACTACAAGTGGAGAAACTAAAAGACAATTCAGTAATAAATCACTATTTGAATTTTTGGCAGGAGAAGAGGATGATTTCTCTGTACTAAAAACAAAGGAATCTCGCATTCTATTACCATTTTTAACATCCTACCTTTTTGAAACTGGATTTTCTGCTGTGGCTTCTATGAAGACAAAATACAGATCTCGATTAAATATAGAAACAGAACTGAGATTGGCCATTTCTAATATTAAGCCTTCCTTAAAAAAATTTTGCTCTGAAAGACAGGCCGAAGGAACTCACTAATAATTATTAAATTTGTTTTTAATTTAGTATGTTTTAATTAAGTAAATTTTGATTTAGTATGTTTACTTTAATAAGATATTAAATATGTCGAAATGTATTTTGTTTTATATGTGTATGTTTGCTTTACTTTCAGTCAGTTGGTCAATTTTTTTAATAATATTTTATCTTGGATATTCTCACGACCCCCCTCTAGTGTGCTCATGTCCCCCTAGCGGGGCTTGCCTCACAGGTTGAGAATCGCTGACTTAGCTTAAATATTATTTTGCATACTTGATTCTTATTACGGATAAATCTGATCATATGAATACTAGGGTTGATTTCCTTTTACAAAGATTTTTAATAATTTGAAGGTCATTTAAAGAAGTACTTATCATTTTAAAATGTATTCCTACATTGAGCTAAATCGTTGAACCAGTACGCTAATTATGTTAGATCTATTGTAGCTTTGCATAGAAGGTGAATTATCATTTGTAAAAAATCGCATTGTTAAATGCAATTTTAAAGTGATATTTTTTTAAATATGTAATTATAAGAAAAAACATTGATTTTGATTAATTCAGAAAAAAAAACCCAGAATGCATGGAAAATTTAATTTGATGCCGTCTTGTATGGATTCAAAAATTTTTTACCAGCGAAAGTCAATTCGAATTCAGAAAATAGACTTGGCGATTTCATGCATTAGAGTTAATTTATGCATGTAAAAACGTGTTTGAAGATAAATCGCAGCTTCTATAGCAACACTATTTAACGTATTATAGCAATTAAAAAAGAATATCATTAAAAAAAGAGTGAAAGATTTTATGGAATGTTGTCGATTTTAATTAATCAAAGCGTAAATTGTAGATGATATTTTTGAATTAATCAATTATTTATAAAATCCATGTATATTCAAGGAAGACATATATAATATTCAGAAACGCTTAATATGTCAAAAATAATATTAAATAGTGTCACATTTTATTTAAATAAACCTTTTCTACTTGCTTATTTTATTAACTTTAAAACAGAATTTAGATATATATGGATCAAACCGTTTCTACATTTTATTAATTAATTTTCTTTAAGGTATTAAAAATTCTCTGGCAACGTTCTCTGGCGAAAAATTGTATGCTTATCTTCAGGAAACTTTCTTGTGATGTCAATTTAAAAGAAAACTCTTTAATTTATTTAAATATATTCCATTATGTTTAGTCTTTTTTGGAAGTTTGAGTGAGATAATTCTTTTTTTTTTTTTACTTTATATTTTTGAAAACAACAAATTTTTTTAAAGGTTATTTTTATAAAACCTAAGTATTTTAGATGACATTTTAAAAATACATAATTAAATCAAATAAATGAATGCTATTGAATTTCTGCATTTATTCAGAAAATGCTTCCTAATGTATAGAAAGATACATAGAAATAACTATATAGAAATATAATAGATAAATAGAAATAACTGTTTGGTACTGATTGTCAATAAACGTCAAAAATATTTTGCTAGCTACATAAATATTCCTTTTTGTTATTAGTTTTTAATGTTTGAATTGAAAAGTACCTACCTGAGTAAGCATTTTTCTTTAAGAGCTTTAAAACGTGAAAAACTTAGTCATTTGCGACATAATCAGATTTTTTTTTGTTGGAATAAGCAGATTTCAAATTTAAAGAACGCTTTTATCCTTTCGATTAGGGTAATTTTTTAATACTAAGACGTATTCTTGGTTTTTGCCTTTCTTTCCAGGAAACCATTTCATGCATTTATTTGAGATAGCTTACAGGTGTGCCTCCGGACGATACTTTAGCCATTTTTCTCATCATTGTTGAAATTGAGAAGCTTGTTACAACAGTTCATTTTTTAATTTGTGCATTAATTTAATAAATCTAAATAATTGTTAAACGTGTATATATATATATATTTCCAAAATCCTATTATTTAACTCTATATTAAATAAAACAGAGCATGATATTTATTTGTGAAATATGTACAATATAAACCTGCAAGCTGCTAGATAGACCTGATGCGTTTGTATAAGCAATATTAGAGACATTACACATTTTTATGAAAGTTTGATAAGGCCGCGATAGCGTGGTTGGTAGAACGTCGAATTCGCGTCCCTTAGGTTACGTGTTCAAACCCCGCCGGCCGAAGATTCCCTACCTGCTTGGTGGCTTGCGTGCGTCGTGGTCACAAAGTCCTCCATGTCGAGAGTAATACAGCTGGGGGTACTGGATCAGGGGTATCGTTCTCTGATTCAGGTCTAAATTACGATCTGTGGTTGAGGAAATGATATGCCCAATATGGAAGTTCGCCCAATAAAAAGGGTTGTGACGTGTGTATAGCTATGTCGTTCTCTTGGCCATAGAATGCTATAGAACCACTATTATAGAAGCAAGAGGCGCTTTCTCTCAGGCTTAAATCTGCTGTCTTCGAACAGCGGGCTTGTCCATGGCAAGTGCCATAAGAAATAACAATATTAACGGTTTCAATTCTGTCAATTTGATTTAAATTTTATTAAAGTGTTTTAAATGTAAAATTAATAATTAATAAGCCTAAAATTCTAAATGAGGAGTCATAAGTATTTCATAAAGTAGTTGATTTTATGCATAAATCATACTAATAAATGTAATACATAATTGCTTTACTGTTCGTTGCATTAACCTTCCAGCGGGTGCACGTATGTGTGAAATACAGTAGAGATGAATTTCGCATTCTATCTGTAGGCTAGAGGGCGCTAGGAGCACCTATCCTTGGCTATTCTCTCCCAATCGTTCCGCCATCATTCAGTCGTCTGCTGGATTCCGAGGTGTTAATAGGACTCTGCTAATCTAATATTTGTATCTTAGAGATACGCGCGACCGTTGAAGTAAGTTTTCTTATTTTCGTTTTTTGTTATAGAAAATCTTTATTATTTTAAATAAAAATATTAAGATTTTGTTTTTATTTTCTGTTATATTGTTTTTATTGCTAAAATATAAGCACTGTATCTGTCACATACGCGCGACTGTTTGTGATATTCCGTTCTTATTTTTTTAGATATGGCGGATAAACGAAAAATACTTAACATGAATGATCCGAATGACCTTGAGACTATTCGAAAATTACTTTTAAACGACAGTAATGATGATGAAGACATAATTTTAGATGAAAGTGATACAGATGAAGAGGAGCACATTTCAGAAAGAGAATATGATTCAGAATCAGAAATAAGTGCAGAGAGCAATTCCGAAGATGAAGATAATGATGATAAATCTACAGAAGTCTATGTAGCCCATCTAAAGAAAAACAGAAAAATCATTGATTCTTGGGTATGGAATAAAAAACCGTTTAAGAAAACTAAACGAGCGCCTCGCAATATATGTATTCATGTTCCTGGAGTTATCGGGCCAGCTAAAAATCTAACAGATATTTTAGATATATGGAAATGTCTGATTACAGATCCCATAATTGACAGTATTGTTGAAGATACAAATAGGTGCATTGCTTCTGTGAAGCCCAATTACTCCCGTGAAAGAGACGCCCGAGACACAGATGGAGCAGAAATAAGTGCTCTTTTTGGCTTGCTGTACTTAGCTGGCATTTACCACAGTAATAGAGTAAATCTTGATGAACTGTGGAGAATGGATGATTTCAAAGTCGTAATGAATTTGAAAAGATTTTTATTTTTACTGAGAGCATTACGTTTTGATAACATAAGTACAAGAACAGAACGGAAAAGAATCGACCGCTTGGCTCCAATACGAAATATTTTTGAGGAATTTGTCAATAATTGTCAGAAATGCTATTCTCTTGGAGAGAATGTTACAATTGACGAAAAATTAGAAAGGTTTAGAGGAAGATGTGGTTTCGTACAATACATTCCTAAGAAACCAAACAAATACGGCATAAAAATTTATGCAATGGTAGATGCTCGTATGTTTTACACTTACAATATGGAAATTTATTCGGGAACGCAGCCGGGTAGGCCTTTTTCCATAAGCAACAAGTCACAAGATGTTGTAAAACGGTTGTTAGAGCCTATTTATAATACTGGAAGAAATGTAACCACAGACAACTGGTTTTGAAGTTTTCATTTAGTACGAGACCTAGATGAAAAGAAACTTTCCTTTGTTGGTACTTTGAAATAAAATAAACCTCAAATTCCCAACCAGTTCAAGCTGACAAAAAAGCGGGATTCCTGTACGAGTCTTTTTGGATTTAGAAAAGATATGACACTTCTCTCCTATGTACCAAAACGTTATAAAAATGTCATATTGATTTCCAGTCTTCATGATGACGCAGCAATTGATAAAGATACTGGGGACCGAAAAAAACCCCAGATTATTACATTTTACAACCTTACCAAGGGAGGTGTGGATACAGTAGATAAACTTTGTGCTTCTTACAATGTTGCAAGGAACACCAGACGTTGGCCGATGGTCGTTTTTTTCTCTATGCTGAATATAGCTGGAATCAACAGCTATATAGTTCACTCAACGAACAATAAGGAAAAATTACTTAGAAGGCAATATCTGCGACGGCTATCAGATGCTCTTGTAAAAGCAAACGTTCAAAGAAGACCTACCTCTCTCCAGAGCGAGCTGAAACTATAAGTGTTGGAAAGAAAAGCATTATTAGATGTTGAAGAAGCTACTTCGGTGAAAAAAAGATGTACACCTTGCCAAAATCACAAGCGCACTAGAATTACAAGGTTCAGTTGTGAGATTTGCTCAAAATTTATATGTTTAGAGCACTGTAAACATATTTGCTCAGACTGCAACGATGCAATGAAATGATCTTGATACTGATTTCTTCCTTTTTTATACGTAAATATGAATATGCCTTTCACTTTCTAATTAAAAATATATATAATTCAGTTAAAATATTAGTTTCATTATTTTAATCTTCATTTATTTTACTTTCATGCTATTTTGGTAAGTCTTTCATTTTTATATTGTTTTTTTCGTATTAATATTAATTAATTTTAATTTGTATTTGGTTAAAATTGTTTAAAGGGCTTATAATTTTAACACTTAACTGCTTACAATGTAATTTTAATATGTACGCCCTTTAAATTTTGCATTTTACAATAGCGTATCTAGGAAATATGCGTGACCTTTTACGTTGGTTAAGAAGGCGCGCCCGCTGGAAGGTTAAAGGATAGCTATTTAATTTCTATAGTTAGGATGCACAGGTACTATCATCTAATATAAAATAAAACATTTGATGATCTAAGGTCTTTTAACTACTTTAAAATAAAATTTTGCTCAAAGTTGTATTGCTCTAATAAATTTTGATTATAAAAATGGACAATGCAGTATTTGTAATTTTTAATTATAAAAATGAATAACTACCAACAGGAATAATTAACAACATGCATAATAAAAAATAGGCTGGATACTTTCAAAATGCCGACATCTACGTTTCATACATACGCTCTGAAACGGCAGTTACATCATACAATAATTTCAATAAAGGGAGTAGGCTTCGGAATCTTAGTGATGTTTTGAAAAAATGTCCGTAGGATATGTACTCGTACAGATACCTTCAAAAATTTTACTAACCTTAACTAATATATGTACTTGTAGTTTAGTTCATTTTAGTTAGTTATATAGTAACATCCCATTTCAAAGCAACACTAGGATTATTTTGGGACGGTCCTCGTAATTTTCAATCGCGGTCAAATGACAAGAACGATTCCTGAGTTGACATTATAGAAATATAATTTGCTACCATATTAATGGATATAACACGGTCATAGCACAAACATTACCAGTGACTATTTATATAAAGATTTTGTCTTTGTAGGACTAATTATATATGAATTTTAAATCTAAATTGAAGAATGTCGTAATTATTATTCTAAATGATAGGTTATATCCCACAGTGACTATTCTAACAAGCCCTGGGATACACGGAAAAATATGAGTAACTGGACCTTTGCGGCAGCATTGGTAGGATTTACGAGCTTTTTTTTTTTGCCTTTTGCAATAAAGAAATATTTTCACATCCTCCATTTTTGAATCTCACACTGAAGTGCTAAATTTGATAATATATTAAAAGTTAATTATTATATATTTGAAATGCTAGCTATTGGAAATTATATTAACCTAACAATATATAATCAATTCAACATAAGATATAAATTTTTTTAAAAAAAGTATTACGAAATATCTGCAGAATAAACAGTAATTTTATAAAGTAGTCTTCGTTAAGGCGTACTGTGACTTAGTATTTTGCAGATGCTTATTGTTTATTTTTTTTAACCATGTAAGGATAGAAAAGTTCGATGTATCTTTTTTGACATATTAACTTTATCAAAGTGGAAAATATGCATTAAAAATCAGTATATTATGTTCTAGTATTCCTCTACTTATAGATTGTTACACTAATTTCTACACATATATTTGCTATGAATTAAATCTGTCAACTAAATATATTAATTACGCATTTTGTTTTCGACCTTTTAATATTTAATCATTTTATTTATTCTTTATGAAAGAAAAAAAAATTATTATAATTTCTCCCTTAAGTTAAAAAATTCTTTAGCATTTTCATTCCAAATTCTTATAACTTATTGCAGTGATTTTATATGTATTAACAATAGCATTACCAGCAAGGAAAAAAATTAAAGCAGCTCTTAGAGTTAAAGTTACAAATTTAAACCATATATTTACAAAAAAAAATTATATGTTATATTTCGCTTAATCCTAGAACCTACGTATACACAGTCGCTGTGCATTTGTAACCCACAGCTACATACGTCCTTCCGTCGGTTTGATAGAGAAGGATTGTCAAACAGGATCTCTCAAATCACATGGTTACATTTATGAATCCTATTAGGAGCCGTCTTAGCCATCATTCTCTTTTGCCATATCGAACCAATGTATTTATCTTCAGACTTTTAAAGAGTGAAGATTAACAAATATTCCACACGAGTCAATCGCAGCCACATGCCAGAAACCAAAATAACAGTCTTTTAAATCCTTTTTCTTTCAAGAAGAAAAAAAAATCCATTTTTGTATTTGCATTGTATTTTAAATTGTATTCTATTTTTATTTTTGACAAAAAAATCAATTTTATTGGTGAACAACTTTTCTTTCGAATTATTGAAGGATTACATAATTTGGCCTAAGATATGCCGACAATTTATCTGAAAAGCTAAACTAAAAAATTATGTTGGGACCCAATCTGTTTGACTACCTCCTGAGGCAGAAAATTTGTACTAAAATTCATTTTTAAAACGCGTTTTTATTATTATTATTAATAATTTTTAAGCTTATTGCGTTTTCGTAAAAATCTACATATAATATTTTTTGTCCCCAATTTTTCCTAAGCATACATTTATTTATACGATTTGCTATTTTTTTACATGGGAATAGTTCGTTTACTTATTTAACATCAGAAGGCGATTTTATTTGCTTAGAATGAATATTTGTATCATTTACACGTTTTCAGTGAATGCTATTATGCCTGAATAAAGACAGTTACCTCTTTTATAAAACAGGAGATTAAAATAGCTGTAGATTTTCCTCTTAAAAATGATTCCATTTATTTTAGATATAATTAATCAAACAATCTAAAGAATACAAAATTTAAAAGAATGCAGTTTGTACAAATCAATTAAACTTCTATAAAATACGAAATTCGTAAGTTTATGTATGAATACAAAATTACAAAATGAATATTCTGGAAATTAAAAAGCTACTTATTGTCTAGCAGTTTAAAATAACATCAAAGAAATAATTTGCTCTTTCATATATGCGTAATAATAATATGCATTATGTATAAATTTGTAAAATAATTTTAAATTTCCATATTATAAAACAAATTATATATTATTATTATTAAACAAACAATATATTTCTTATGTGTGGAATTTAAATTAAATTCAATTGTTTTATTTTATAAATCTGATAATTTATTTGACTTTTCTTTTGAAAATTAGGAAAAATGTTGGATTTTGGTAAATGTTATGATATTTAAATATTTATTTTAATACTTTAATTCTGCAAGCTGAAAAATATTACGAAGTAAGATATACATGCAATTGTAAAGGCTTTAATGATAATATATATATATATATATATATATATTTAGCAATAGAATATTGGAAATTAAACATTTTGTACATTTGCGAAGAAATTCACTTTGCATATAAATTGCTGATTTTATTCTTATTTTTATTTGTTTCGAAATTGCTGAATTTGAAGAATTGTATTTTAATCATGAGCAGTGCTTATTTTAAGATTATTTGACGAATCTGAATAAATGTATAAAATAAATTTCCTACTCTTCATAAACACTCAAGAAAAGAAGATTTCACTTTCTTTAAAATCTTAGGTAAATGAACATAAAAATCATAAATATGTTTAATTTTTTTATTTGAATAAAGATTCATGAATGAATTTTGAAAATTTAAAACATTATTATCTATATCTATATCTATACTTATAATAAAGCTCAATGTGTGTGTGTTGTGTGTATGTTGGCGCTCTACAGGTAAGACCATTCACCCTACAGCTACCAAATTTGGCACGGATATACCTTGGAGGCCGGGAATGTGCACCTGGGGGTTATTTTTTCGAATTTTTAAATAGAATTTTATTTATTTAAAAATTAAGCGAAATTTTGACGTGTTTCTGCTATAACTTCCGAAAATATTACCACACAAAAAAGATTTTTACATGAAGTTAAAGATCAAAAATTTATTCTTTAAATGATACTAATGTTTTAATCTTAAAATTAAATTTCTATTTTTAATGAATTTTTAAATAAATTTTTTAACTATGTTTTTCAATAATTTTTTTAGTAAAAAATAAAAATTCAAATTAAGCACGTTTCGCATTCATGGGAAAAAATTAGCTTTTTTCAAAGTGTTGCCATAACATTGATTAAAGCTCCAATTAAAAATAAATTAAATCTTTTTGGAAATGAAATCTGCAAAAATATAATTTTCGGCACGTGTCTGTAGGAAATGAAACAAATATGAAATGTTATTTTTTATAAAAAATAAATTCAAGAAAAATTATTTTATGATCTTTTACACTCTCTATACAGAGTGTTTATTTAGTCCCGGACCCATTTTGATGTTTAATGACTCATAAAATAATGAAGATATAAACAACTTATGGTATTTATTGATGGAATAACTCATATATTTTCCTTTTCTGGCTTGAATATTTTTCTTTTGTAAATATCGTCTGCGCGTGTGAATAATTTCAGATAAATTCATTTTCCAGTCTAAATATCTGTACTTTTCTAAATATCGTCTGCTTATTAATTACATTTTTCTCTCTTTTGTTTTTGGCAACTATTGAAATGTTATGTTTACTTTTGATGTGTTTGTTCTATGTTTTACTTATAATAAAGCTTAATGTGTGTGTGCGTGTGTGTGTTGGCGCTCTACAGGCCAGACCATTCAACCTACAGCTACCAAATTTGGCACGTGTATACCTTGGAGGCCGGGAATGTGCAGCTGGGGGTTATTTTTTGGAATTTTTAATTAGAATTTTATTTATTTAAAAGTTAAACGAAATTTTGACGTGTTTCTGCTATAAATTCCGAAATTATTAGCGCACAAAAAAGAATTTTACATGAAGTTAAAGATCAAAAATTTATCTTTTAAATGATACCAATGTTTCAACCTTAAAATTAAATTTCTATTTTTAATGAATTTTTAAATAAATATTTTAAATATATTTTTCAACATTTTTTTTTCTTACAAAATAAAAATAAAATGTAAGCTGCTCGAGCACGTTTCGTATTCATGGGAAAAAATTAGCCTTTTTCAAAGTATTGCCATCACATTGATTAAAGCTCCAACTAAAAATAAATTAAATCTTTTTGGAAATAAAATCTGCAAAAATATAATTTTCGGCACGTGTCTGTAGGAAAGGAAACATATATGAAATATTATTTTTTCTAAAAAATAAATTGAAGAAAAATTATTTTATGATCTTTTACCCTCTATATTATTAATCCAATAAAGCAGTTAGATTTTAAGGCAAGTTTTGTTTAATATGAACAGGATATCCATCCAAATCAGGCCCACACAGCTGATTTGTAAACCTTTAGTACGTCACAGATCTGCTAAAATGGTCTAAATGGAAAATGATTATATTTTATGTATCTTGATTTAATAAATGCTCTAATAAATAACGAATTTTTGATTTTGCATTTAGCTTCTGGTGTGGAAATTACGAATAACAAAATGTTTTTGAAACACTAATATTTTAGATAAAAAGAGTTAATTTCCAATCAACTGAATCAATCACTTAAACGGACTGATTTATGAAAATTTGAATATCACTATTCAATAAAAAAAGGATAAATTTAGATTTTCCATCGATCGTTTCAAAGAAAATACGCGAATCAGCACACATGTTTCTCAAGATTAATTGGACTAAGATTATGAAAATGTTGAGTTTTTCTAAATTTTTAACATTCAAAACTTCATAAATAAGTCTTAGTTGATCGTGGAAAACAGAAACATTCATTCATTTATTTAAAATTTGGTGAGTCCAGAATATTTCTCAGAATATGATACCTTACTGCATTAAATTTAGACTTCATAATTTTTGAAATATATTTATAGGCCGGAACAAATTATTATTATTGATTTCATTTCAATCCTTTTGAAAGCAAAACTGAAAACTGAATTTTATGCTGAATTTGAGAAATTTTTGTTGAATTATTCTTTGATAAATTACATAAATTATGAAAAATATTTTGTAGTTCACATAAGACTTAAATACTGAGCGATTCTGTTTGCAATACTCATATTCAATAATAATAAAAATAAATAAGTAACAATAAAGATGGCAAATAAAATAAAACACTTGGTTTTGTTTAAAAATATCTTTATATTAATTGCAATTTCATCATTTCCACTTTAAATTAAAGTTGAAGTTTTACCGTAAATGACAACAAATTAGCAAAATATATATAGTAAATTGAACGAAACGATCTAAACAACAGTATAAGTTTGGTATGACTATCAAAATTTGAAGATTAAATTGTTTTGTTTGAGAATCTATTAAGAGACCAGTTACTTAAAATACTTAATTGAAAATTGTAGTGAGCGGTAATACGGCTGGTCGCCAAAGGCGGCTAGTTAGTTTATATTTTGAGATAAGCTGAAAAATAATTCGTGAGATTATTTAAAAATTTTATAAAGGTTATTTTGAGTTTTAAGTATACTTATAAATACAAACTTTTACTTATTGTATTATTATTTTTCATTTTTTAGAAAATTTTACTCAAAATCAACTTTTAGGATCACGAATGATTTAATTATTAAATACATATCAACATTTACATACATTCAAATGTTTGAAGAAAATAATGCATTATTCTATACATTGAATCGAGCAAAGAAGAATTGTTGTTTAAGAGAAATCATATTTTAAATTCATTGTGTTTTCGATAAGAAATTTCTGATAGATGTTCTTGCTGAATTAGTTTATCAATAGATAAGGGCCGTATAATAGGTCACACGTTGATGCTGAAAC
Source organism: Argiope aurantia (assembly GCA_026543865.1). Taxonomy (NCBI): domain Eukaryota; kingdom Metazoa; phylum Arthropoda; class Arachnida; order Araneae; family Araneidae; genus Argiope; species Argiope aurantia. The sequence goes on from JAPMOR010066125.1 coordinate 114,351, forward strand.
GTTTCTGTTAATTCTTTTACATTGTTGCTCATTTCTCATTTGGGAGCCCCAAAGTTATCATTTATGTATTGATGCTGGCACTCTTGATGCTGGCGTTTGATAACACCCACATTGGTTCATCTTCTTTAGGTGAGTACAGGTGTCCCATTCCCTAGCTTCCGGGGGATCTTCACTCCCTTTACTCTTTTACTCTGTTTACTCTTTCCTGAGCCTTCTGATGTCTGCTGTTTTCTTACCCTCGTCGGAAAGCGAGGGAACTCTCCATGAGAGGCTGTCGCCGCTCTTTTTGCTTCTAGTTTATCATGGACAGCCATAAACCCACGTGTTGGCCATGCGTGACGACCCATTAGACAGGTGGTGCACTGTGGTCCCCGGTGTATTAATCGGTGTGTAGCTAGCCACTTGAGTGGTTAGTCTGCTAGGGAACAAGCGAAGGGGTCACCTTCTGTGGTTCTGCGTTAAGGGTGGTAAATGTTCTTGGAAGTGGCCCTTAGCGTATAGGTTTCGATCAGCATCAATGTAAGCACCGAGCTGGGGGTTCTTAGAGTTGGAGGCCGCCTCTCCTTGTTGGGCTCCGTGGTGGATAGTGGGTCGAAACCCAATTATTGCACTTTGCATTGGGTCTTTTCGATACGACTTTGTACGGATATTCGATTACTGAAAATACTCCTTTTATCATCTTGCACACCGAAAAAGCCTTCCATAAAGTCTCGCCCTTTCTGATTCAGAAACTTATTGTCTCAACCATTGGAGAAGTGAAGGATACTAAGAAACTTAAATCTGGAGATTTATTGATTGAAGCTGTCACAAAATCACAAATATCTGTACTTAAAAATTAAAGCAGTTAGGAGAATTTCCTATGGAAGCATATGTTCGTAAATCATTAAAGTATTGCCGTGGCGCAATTTCTGAACTTGACCTCGAATCTGTTTCAGTGTCTGAAATTGTGATTGAGCTAAAAAGCCAAAAAGTTAGTGAAGCCTGCTAAATAAAAATAAATGTAAGGATCAATTAATTCCAACGATGTACATAATCTTAATTTTTTGTACTCCTGAGCTTCCGAAAACTGTTCTTGCTGTTTATACACGATATAAGGTTCGCCCTTATATACCAACTCCTTTACGATGTTTTAACTGTTAGATGTTTTGCCATTCGGAAAACGTTTGTCGAAGTAAACAGACTTGTTCCCCCTATGCGTCAGTTCGACATTCGAGCACAGAATGCAATGTGGATCCCAAATGTGTAAATTGTGATAAACCACACACCTCAGATTCCAAGGAGTGCAATAAGTGGAAAATGGAAAAGAAAATTCAGGAGTTCAAAGTAACTAAAAATTTATTATATTCTACGGCAAGGAAACTTGTGTATCCCCAACTGTCTAATGCATCAGCTTTGTTGCCATATTCACAAGTAGTCAAAAATACTATTTCTGGTTGTACCTAGACAGATGAAAAAGTAATTCGAGCTGTTTGTCCTCCACTTACAACCTTTAACAACTAATAAATCCCGGCTTACCGTTGCCTTCTATCACCTCAACTGAAATATGTGTTATACAATCAGATGCTAATCCCTGTAGTCCTGTTATTACTTCAACTCTTCAAAACCTTCCTTCACGATCTACAAAGGCTCTTAAGGAAAAGGAAAACCGAAAGAGAGAACTAAAAAAGCAGATAGAAAAAAATTCTCTCGTTTGTAAAGAAACAAATCTTTCGAAACTTACCTTTGATCCAGCATTTGATGGAACTGATTCCGAAGTTACTGATGGTAAAGTGAAATCGTCATGCCCAGTTAATGATGACTCTAAATCTAACACTGTTCCAGCGATTGATGAAATTCCGAATTCCGATACTGAAAGCAATATGAACACTTCGAGTGTTTCAGATAGTGAGGACATTCTCGAATATAATATGACTGAATCACTTGAGGATACCCCTAGAGATACAAGAAACAAGCTTATGAAGAAACCGTTATAAAAAAAACCAGGACTCCCTGATCCCCAGTTTTCAAATTTTAAGCTGGGAGCTAATATTTCTTCAAAAGGAAAGAAACTTTTGCCTGGTATGTTAATTGGTTATTCACATACCGTAACACCAAATAAATATTTTTTTTTTCATTTATTCAATTCCTACCTGTTTTGCTTCATTCTTTTGCTCTGAAATGTTTTGACTTTTATTAAATCATTTTACTCCAGTTTTTATCTAGCAATTATAGCTTTTACACTTTGCACTTTTCTTCATACATCTGAGAGTTGTTATTGCTACATTATGCATACTTTTCTTTACGAATTATGTTTTAAATAATTTTATGTCTCACTTTCTAGCATGAATTTATACATTCATCATATGCTTGGCGCAGCACAGCCAAATTTGGCTCTTGCGGAAGCCCAACTAACTTCTCCATTAAGCCCTACTATCCAATCCAGTCCAATCCATTTCAATCCGGCGTTTGATAATGCAAATTCCTTTATGAAACAAATCATATCAGACCATCCATTTTCATTATAAACAGAAATCCAACTGTCAGAAACACTCCGCTAGATATCATGCGTTTCGTTTGTGAATCCGTTTATTTGATATATTTGCTCCATTTTATGTTTTGATTTCGCTGCATCTTATTAAATAAAATAATAATGACTCTGATAGTGAGCTTACTTTATTAATATATTGGTTGTACTGAACTGTAAGTACACAAGAATCATATTTAAAATTATATATCAATATTAGATTTTTTTTTTGCCAATATTTTCTAAAATGGTAAAAATAAGAATAACAAAATATTATTCTAAGGATTAATAGCGCTTCCATATATATAAGTAATTATATTTCAATACCACTTTATTAACAAGAATAACAGTGTCCGGAAGATAAGAATATTGTCCTATCCAATCGCCGATTACTCGACAAAATTGCATATTATAATTAATTTTGGGTGAGGAATGAATATTGTGTTTTCAACAAATTAAAAAAGCATCTATAAATTATGCAACTGTAAATGATGCAATTGAAAGAGAATCACTAAAAAATGCTGATTTATATTTCTGCCCTATAAGTAAGTACATGACACAATTATTTTTTTAATAAAATGTATCCGATATTTTGTGTAGATCTATAACTTTTGCACTTCTTTAAAAATTTCGGGATCAATCATCATTTCAAAATCAAACTTTTATTTACTTCATACAGCTGGTGTAAAAAATTAACTCTATCAATACAGAAAAACCCAAAACGCTAGTGCAATGGACCTACGGCAGGAACCCGAGACGTTTAAATTTCACTGGACATTCCATCCCATAAGTGTGATTTAATGAATAACCGTGGAGCCTGCTTTGTTCCAGGTAGAATTTGGTTCGTCTAGTTGAATTTAGGAGGAGATGGGAAGGTACGTTTTTTGAGAATGAATGTTCTGACAATCATTTGCTTGTATATCAGGGTATTAAGAATGTTGGCTGCCATTGCAGTTTCATAATGAGTTTTTTTTATTTAGAAGGAGAAAACCCGGATATTCTTGTTTTTATAGGTTATTAAATTGGATATAATTGGAATGAAAAGATTAAGATGACATTGTCTTCTAAAATTGTTTTCTGCAAATTCGTATTTATCAAATGTCCATTGTATATTGAGAGAACCTCAACTAGCATTATACTCAACAATTTTGATAGAAACTTGTAATTTCTAATCTGATATTTATTTATAAATTTGATAAAATATTTCCATGAATAATATATTTAAAATGAAAAAAAATCCAAATGTTTTATTAAAATAGTTTCCTTCAGAAAAAATCATATTTGCTATCACACAAATCTGTTGCGGATTTCATATTTTCAGAGTAGTTTACCATGTTTCTTGCTTTTCCATATTGATGTTACAATTGTGTTCTTAAAAATTGAAATGCTTACATATTATCTTTCCATTATCCAAAAATTCTTATGAGGAAACAAAGGAAACGCAATATGTTGCCCGAAAGAAAACTAAGGCATCGTTCTAATTCTCTGGAATTACCTCCTTCCTTTCCCTTAACGACTGAAGTGTAAGAATGATCAAACGATTTTCCGAGGCTCCAACAAAACTTTTCTAGTAATTGAAGCTTGGTGCGTTATTTCGGAAGTGTCTTAAAATAAAGTCTTTTCTAAATCTCCGAAAGAATTTTAATACATGCGACGATTGCTTTGATGTCATTTCTGGTTCATGGATGAAAGAAGAAAAAAAAAACACTCATAGGAAGATATTTTACTTCCATTGTTAATTTTCCTGCATTGATAATAATTTCACTTTTAATTCATGCTTAAAGCTTTAAAGATTCCTTAAAGCTTTGGTAAAATAAATAAGTTTCATTTAAAATTATTAAGACAACTCATTGGATGAAAACACATTAGTTATGCTTCAAATTCCTTTCTATTTAAAAGTATTTTCAGTAACTGTATTAGAGCATAATAAGGAGAAAAGGCAACTATAATCTTGAAGTTATGATTTTGAGATTATGAATTTTTAAACTTGGAATTGTGAAAAAACTAGCTGAGTGAAATTATTAAAAATTTTGTGAGGAATTATATTTTTTCCCTTTACTTCAAATGAAAAAAGAAAGCTTGAAGAATTAAAATTAATATTAATTCAACAGTGGAAAAAGTATTTATTTTATTATTATATAATTAATAGATTATTATATTGTTATTAGCAATAATATTTGTCATGATTTTATTATAGCATCAATTAATTATTATTTCTTAAATGACACCATATTCCCTATATCAAATGAATCGATTGCGAGATTAATTTAGCGAGATTAATTTTCTTTGAATAGAAGCAACTTATTTTTATTATATATTTTGTAGTATTGTGAATTATACACTATATTGAAGGAAATACTTATATTAAATTACGTATTACCCAATTTTGGTTCACAGATAAAAATCTAATATTTAATCAAAAATATATGTATACAGTTAATAATTCTTCAGGGTTTAAATTGAGAAAAGGGGACAAATATAATGCATGTAACTATTAAAATGCTGCTATTAGTTAAAAAAGTTCATATTTCTAAACATTATAAAATTCTATGAAGATTCAAATTATATAGAATGGATTATAAATAAATATCGAGTTTTTCTATAACAGTTATTATCAATTTATAAATGCTAATATATAAATTAAAGGGTAAATACAATTGTATACAGTAGGCAGAATATTAATGTTATAATAAAAGAAAGATAAATTTTCTCTTTAAGAAAATTTGGAAATTTAAATCACTCCAAATCGAATTTTAATGAAGCTTTCTATACGAATAATTTTCAGCTATATCTTCCTTTTAATTATTTTTTAAATTCATAATTAAACTTAATTAATTAATTATTAATTCTATTTCACTGAGAAGGAATATACTTTCATCGTGGAAGCGAGTTATACTCACTCGAATATTTCATCCAATATTACTTCAGGTTCATGCATTCTCTGAAGAAGACTTGAAGAGTTCAAATAATTTTATGTTTAGTTTTGCGTTTCATCTTAATTTTTTCCTATTAATTTTAATTCCTATAAGAAGGATTAAGTGACTAGTCAAGCAAATGCCAAGTATAATTGGTTACTATAGGCAATTTTTCTCATAAAGCATCCCATTAGAGTTTGTTATGCTTATGAATGATATTTAAGAAAATAATTACTGCAACATATTTAATTAAAATTATACGGCAGTGAATGCATTTTAGTTATGGGAAATTTAAGTGAAACAGCTGGCCGTTGAGTCTAATTTTAAGAATGCGGGAAGTTTTAAGAGAAGTAAAAGCATCTTTCTCAGTTTTAATCAAAGGCTTTACATAGTAAAACAATTCATTAAAAATTTTCATGAGCTTAAGATATAAAATTTCAAAGAAAATAAATATTACTACCAAAATGGTTAAACATGTGATAAAATGTAAGTGAATTTGGTGTGTGTATGCGTGTGCATGTGGTACCTTATTCAAAAAATGTTTAGCAAAAAATAATGTAAATAAAGCGTTATTTTTTAAAAATTGTAGTCTTAAAGGATTAAATTCTTGTTAGAAGAAAACAGCTGGCGTGATTGAAATTGAAATGTAAAGTGTTAATATTTAATATATTTAATGCAAATAATTGATATTTACTCTGCTGTCTGTGATTATTTGCGAACAGAACAGTGATGAGAGCAGAATTTTCTATTGATCATGTAAACGTCTTCTGCATAATAAACGATTTAATATTTTGACTATATATTCAATTTGATCTATTTCTGATTCTACATATTTTTAAGTTCACTTTATTTCTTGCAATCGAGGATAATTTATGTCAAAAAAAGTAATTATTTCAGTAAGGAGATATACTGTTGTTGTTGCTTCCAATGGCACTTGTCATAGACAAGTCCACTTAAGAAGTCAGCGATTTTAAGCAAAGGGAGCGTCTCTTGATTCAGCAGCACCATCTAGGGCCAAGAGTACGACTTGGCACCTAATGAAATAGAAATTTTAAGATAAATTGGAATAAAATGATGAAAAATAAGTTTAATTAAAAATGTCGTGTATTTTAATGAAATTTTTTCGCTTATCTCTAAAAATAATTTTGGAAAACAATATTTTTTAAGAAAAGTATTTTTTGTGGTATTTATATAGATTGAATTTTATTATTTTCAAATATTATTTGACTCACTTATGTCTTTCATTGAGATGTAAAATAAGAAATGAATAATCTTATATTTCCAAAAATAATGATACTAGAAATGTTAATCAATACGTTATGAATCATTAAGAATATTTTAAATTGTTGTGTTCGTATATAAGATGTAAATGTCATCCAAAAATATTACTAAATGTGTGATCGCATAATATTTTGATGCTTGAATTTCATTTCTTTATGATTATTCCTAATGCTCTAATAATTACAATTGCATTGTGCTAAGTTTATGAAATTTGGTACATTTCAGCACTTAAAATAAAAAAACAATTAGAACTATATTAATAGAAATAACTCTTATTAATAATTAAAATATTATGCAAAAAAAGAAACAGAAATATTTGGATACAGTTATGTAAATTTAAATAATTATGATCTTAAAAATATTTATTAGGGTTTAAATTTCACTTTCTTCGCCGTTTTCTTATATTTTACAATTGACATTCTATGAGTCGGTGAATAAAAATTTCAATTTGCCATATAGTCTTCCTGCCAGATTATAAGGAGAGATTATTAATAAAATACTTAAGATTTCTTACTTCAGAAAGCTTTTTAACTCTCTTTTTAAATCTTTTGCATAACTGATGATATAATATGCTTACGCCACATTTATTTTGATCTGCTTTTGATTTCATATGCCGCGAAATTTTTTTTCTTACATTACATCATGGAAAATAATATTTAATACATAGTCATTGATATTTGACTGCAATATGAAATGCTGTAAGACATACTGAAATTTGCAAATGCTCCCCTAAATACTTCATTTTAGAAGCAATATAAAAAATAAATGCAACGTAAAATTTACTCAGATAAATGAACTAAAATTTCCCTTGCTATCATAAAAATTTGCTCTCCATTGATTCACACTTAAAATTAAATTTAACATGACTTTAGAATTTTTAAGCCCTATTTGTTGATAAATTATATCGTATGTTAATGATTACTTTTTTATGATAAGAACGTGTGCAAAATGTGAAGAATACCTTATCTTCTATAATTAAAAATATTAACAAAATTATTTTTCATGAACAAATTTTATTTTAACATTAGAATGTCAGATTTTGGTTTCATATAATTTCAAAACGAATAGACTTACACTAATGAAATTTGACTTCCAAGAATAGTTTTTGGTATAGTTTTGAAATTTGATGATGAAAATTAGAGTTGCTATAAGAATGTTTGAACTTTCTTCTCATTTCTAAGTACAGACAGCCACTCATTGAATTTTTAATTCAAAAAACTCATTAAGGGTAATTTAATTCCATTTGAATTGTACCGTTGTTTATAATTGCAAGATAAATTATACAAGAATAAAGAATGAAGGCCTCTTTATTTGTGACTGATTGCTTCTTTTCATACTGTCATTCCATTTCTTTATTTTATTCGATTTTTACTGTAAAAACATGCCATTTATAGCTATAAAGAAATGAACTTAAAGTTGAAAAAAGATTAATGTCAATCCGAATTATTAGTACTGAAATCTCCGGTATTTTTCTATATCATGTGAAAAACCTGATACATAAATAAAACAACATTAACTTACTTTCAATAAAAAGCTATAAAATTCAAGGTACTGATATTGTACTTTTCAGTACATTATTTAATTTTATTGAAATAAACATATAGTTTAATGATTTATAATTGTTTATGTATTTATGTTTAAATATAGAAAACATTAAAATATAAAAATGTTATTCTATTATTAACTTTTCGAAAAAATATATGTTGTTTTTGGAATTTTTCAATATTTGAAAATTAGTGGAAACTTTTTTTTTCTTTATAGACTAAAATATTAGAAATAATAGAATTATTAAATGTGTGAGTACAAGAAAAAATGGCATTTTGCTTCTTTATCTGATTATTTTTCAGGGCGGCTTGTTTCATGCACGTTTATATTGATGAAGCATAAATATTTATATTTTTAAAATTTAAAAATATTTCTTCTTTTATCATATTTATAAAATCAGTTTCTACGGCCAAGCATGGACTTATGAAATATCCAAATGGATGATTGACTGGGAGTTTTATTTCACACGTTTTTAATTTTTAAATTTAAAAAAAAGTTTTTTTAAATAATTTTTGAATTAGAAGAATAAATATGATTTTGTCTTTCTGGAATTAAAAAAAGAACATTTGTGATAAAAATTAGAGATCGATTGATTTAAAATAATTGTTTATGAATCTACAACATCTGTATCACTCTCGAACAACAAAAATATTTCCTGAAGAAAATTTCTAGATGCAATGCAATTATTAAGTCAAAGGCACTCTGCATAGAGCATAATAAATCGTAATCTGAAGGAGAAAAACCTGGTGAATACAATGACTGGAGCAGCACATTTCAGCAAACAATTCATAAAGTTTTTTTTTTCACTGATATTCAACATTCGGTCGCATTGAAAAATTTCCACATTGAAAACAGACATGCCATGATTTTCCGTCTAATCGTTATTATTCATGCTTTGCGTAAAGTTATTATCTTTGACTCATATCGGTCATTATTCTTGGTTTCATCAACTAATGCTTCCAAATCTTCATCTGATATTTTTTTCAGTGGTTGTCATGATCCTAGCTATGCACATTGAAATCATCATTTTTAAATCTCTGCAATTATTCTTTCCAAATTGTTTTCCATGGAGTGGACTAAATATAATTGCCAAACAGCAACCAATACTTTCCTGTGGCAGTTTTGAAATAAAATAATATAACCTCCCACAAATGCTGTTGATTTGGCAAAAAAATCTTTAGAATTAAACAAAAGTTAGGTACTCATTTTTAAAGGTGGTTGACAAGCCTTTCAAATACAACTTTGTAGATTTATTTCCAGGCCGGCAATACTACTAATGGCCTCTATCAAAATGAGTGGAGCCATATTTATGCACCCAATACTTTGAATAAAGAGTAGGAAATGTTTCATTCAAAGTTTTAGTAGCTATGATATTGACAATTTTATAAAAATCATCGAACTACTCCAGTGAAGTTTTTAATTTAGACAATCAGCCTTTTGCAATTTATTCCTTTGCATGAATTTGAGAAGAATGCCAGATACAATTCTAGATACCCATATGAACGCTTCTGAATTTTGGAAATTTTTATGTATGCCGCCTATAGCATTTTTTTCGTTTTCTTCCTACACTATCAATTTCATTTCAACTTTTCTCGGACATTTATTTCTTTTTCCATCTGTTTTTCCGACTGTGATAAACTTTAAGACCTACTTTTTCTCAAGATTACAAAATTCAAACTGAGTTTCTTTTTATGCCTTTAATTCCCTTAAAAGAAACCTTTAAATCTGTATTGTGCAATTTGGAAAAAAGGTGCAAGGAAAAATAAATAGGCTCTATCAAATTCATTTATTGATTTGAAATTATTTCAAATGAATAATATTTTGTCACATTTAAGGAATGATTATTCGAAATTAAATTGAAATACGAATTACCATAAAAAATACTATAAAATTTTAATATATCTATACTTATAATAAAGCTCAATGTGTGTGTGTGTGTGTGTGTGTGTGTGTGTGTGTGTGTTGGCGCTCTACAGGCCAGATCATTCAACCTACAGCTACCAAATTTGGCACGTGTATACCTTGGAGGCCGGGAATGTGCACCTGGGGGTTATTTTTTCGAATTTTTAATTAGAATTTTATTTATTTAAAAATTAAGCGAAATTTTGACGTGTTTCTGCTATAACTGCCGAAAATATTAACCCACAAAAAAGATTTTTACATGAAGTTAAAGATAAAAAATTTATCTTTTAAATGATACTACTATTTTAATCTTAAAATTAAATTTCTATTTTTAATGAATTTTTAAATAAATATTTTAACTATGTTTTTCAATAATTTTTTTCGTCAAAATTAAAAATGAGGATTAAGCACGTTTCGCATTCAGGAGAGAAAAAAATAGCTTTTTTCAAAGTGTTGCCATCACATTGATTAAAGCTCTAACTGAAAATAAATTAAATCTTTTTGGAAATGAAATCTGCAAAAATATAATTTTCGTCACGTGTCTGTAGGAAATGAAATAAATATGAAATATTATTTTTTCTAAAAAATAAATTCAAGAAAAATTCTTTTATGATCTTTTACACTCTATATATTATTAATCCAATAAATAAGTTTTATTTTAAGGCGTTTTGTTTAATATGAACAAGATATCCATTCAAATCATGGCCACATAGCTAATTTGTAAACCTTTAGTAAGGCAAAGATCTGTTGCGATATAAATCGTAAATATTTTATTTAAAAGTAGCAAACGATTATTTTAATAATTATAAATTTTATTTTGTAAATAGTTGTGAAATTCAGATTGGCAACAGTGATATTTTTGGAACTTTTAATTTGTTGTTTAAAAACGATGCTAGAATTTTGAATGAAAATAAGTTGTTGTAAATTTGATAATATTATCTATAATGTAATAAGATTTAGTTTCATAATAAGTTTGTATGCATTCTATTTTTGTTGACGCACGAACACAACAGATTTACTAAAATGGTTTAAATAGAAAAATGATTATATTTTATGTAACTTAAATCAATAAATGCTCTAATAAATAACGAATTTTTGATTTTACATAAAGCTTCTGCTGTCGAAATCACGAATAACAAAATGCTCTTGAAACACTAATATTTTAAATAAAAAGAGTTAATTTCCATTCAACTAAATCAATCACTTAAACTGACTGATTTATGAAAATTTGAATATCACTATTCAATAAAAAAAGGATAATTTTAGATTTTCCTTCGATCGTTTCAAATAAAATACGCCAATCAGCACGCAGGTTTCTAAGAATAATTGGCCTAAGATTATGAAAATGTTGAGTTTTTCTAGATTTTTAAAATTCGAAACTTCATAAATAAGTCTTAGTTGATCGTGGAAAATAGAAACATTCATTCATTTATTTAAAATTTGGTGTGTACAGAATATTTCTCAGAATATGATACCTTACTGCATTAAATTTAGATTTCATAATTTTTGAAATATATTTATAGGCTGGAACAAAATATTATTATTGATTTCATTTCAATCCTTTTTAAAGCAAAACTAAAAACTGAATTTTATGCTAAATCTGAGAAATTTTTGTTGAATTATTCTTTGAGATATTACATAAATTATGAAAAATATTTTGTAGTTCACATAAGACTTAAATACCGAGATATTCTGTTTGCAATACTCATATTCAATAATAATAGTAATAAATAAATAGCAATAAAGATGATAAATAAAATAAAACGCTTGGTTTTATTAAAACAATATCTTTATATTAATTGCAATTTCATCATTTTCACTTTAAATTAAAGTTGACGTTTTACCGGAAATGACAACAAATTAGCAAAATATATAGAGTAAATTGAACGAAACGATCTAAACAACAGTATAAGTTTGGTATGACTATCAAAATTTGAAGATTAAAATTGTTTTGTTTGAGAATCTATTAAGAGACCAGTTACTTAAAATATTTAATTGAAAATTGTAGCGAGCGGTAATATTGGCGAACCGGCTGGTCGCCAAAGGCGGCTAGTATATATATAAATTGAAAAGCTGTGAAATGTAATATTTTAATAACTTATTCTAAATCTGCATACTTTACATTTATTTTTAATGAGGAAAGTTTTATTTCCTAACACCATTTCTGTATATATTTACATGACACAAGACTCTCAATCCTATTGAATTCGAAATGGACATGGTAGAAAATGATATTCTAAGACCAATCTCCTAATCTTTTAACAAACAGTTATAAATATTTATACAGATCGTTAGCATATAATCCGCAACTGATGGTTATATGGTGTAAACATTAAATAAGAGAAAATAAAAATATATTTAATAATAACACTCGCAGAGTACCAAAACCCAATTAACTAAAAAATATAAATATCATTTATAAGGGAAAAGTATATTAATACATATAAATGAAAAAGAAAAGCATATAAATAATTTATATGCTTTAAAAATTCATAAGTTGAATATATGAAATCACACTCTAAACTAACATGAAGCAAAGGGAATGATATTATAACTGTTAAATATATAATTTTTGTTAGCTATATAAACAATATAAAAATTGAATGTCATTCTTATTTATCATTACTGTTTTAAACCATTTTATTTATTTATTTTATTTTTCTTGCCTTTGAATTGCCAGTCCATGATATTAATTTGAATTTTGTAAAAATCCTTAGTTGTTCTTCTTCATTTTGCTTCTTTGGATCAATAATTCTTGCAAGTAATCTCAACTTTTTAATGTATCTAATAAAATAATCTATTATATTAATTAAATATTATGAATTATTTTAGAAGAAAACTGACTTTCATCGTTATTAAAAATACATTACTTCTAGGGTTTGCAATATCGGATCAAAAGTTCAATACCGGTATTCGGCATTTTTTATCTTAATACCTGGATACCGGTTTTAATACCGGTAGTCGAAATTTTAGAAAATAAATAAAACAGGGTGTTTCTTTGTTTTATTTGCCAGTTTTATTAAAGTCTAAATGTCCCAAAAAATAATTGATAACTTATAAATTATAACAGTATATAAAGAATCACAAAAAAGGAAAGTAACATTTTATTTATTTCAATCACTAAAAAGTATAAATATCACTGTTCAGTTTGTGGTACTATTACAAATTTTTGAAACGCGATCTTAAAAAAACCTTAATGCATCAATTGTACTGTCATAAAGCCTTGGACATAATTTTGCGCAAAAATTACCATCTGTCTAAAATGCTCTTTCGGAATCTACGCTAATTGGTGCCACTGTTAGCAATGAGCGAAATACTTTTCCAAGTATTTACCTCTAAATCTCTCATCTTCAAACAAACCGATTTCTCGTCAGATGGTTTTGGTTTTAGCTGATTTCTGTATTGTATTTTGGTTTGTTGAAATTTTTTTTATGTATCGGTAATTCTAATTTTTGTTCAAGAGACAATTCCTTTTCACTATCGACATTAGTGTCATCATAATCTTCGATAACTGTACCGAATTCTTCTGAATGTGGATAGGTTTGTGGGTAAAAACTTTTAAGAAATTGATTTTGAAGAATTTTTTTAAGAACTATATGTCTGTTAATGGAATAATTAATTTGGTAACATCTGTTTTAGCATTATATGCACAATATGCAAATTGTACATAACTGTAAAGCACTACTTACTAGAGACTTAAGTATTACATTATTTTATTATCTCTATTATACTTAAATAATATATCTGAAACTAAAATATACCAAAATATAAAGTATATCCGTATAATAAAATGAATGATTTTAAAACTTATTTTAATAGAAAATTTTTGTTTGTTTAATATTGTTTTTGTAATCAAAAAATTAATTAATTAATCAATAGTTTTCACAAGTAAACAAAATCTAAAGTTCCAAATTAATATTCTGAAAACCCTTGAAATTTATCATTAAATAAGAATTTTTGTATATCAAAAAAGATAGATTTATTAGAAAAAGAACTCAATATTTCCAAGTCAAAATTTCATTTTTATATTCTGTATTTATTGATACAACATTTCAAAAGACTTCATTATCTTAAATTTGCAAAATTGGAATATTATGAAAGAAATTTAGAAAATCATCATAAAGAGTAAAATGCACATCCTATTTAAGATAGACAAAATTATAAATGTATATACACATTTTGCGTGTAAACATTTTGGTGCTAATTCCAGTTAGTGGATTTTCAGTTGAATATATAAAATTGTTCCAAGAATGCATAATTTACTATTGAAAGATTTAAACAACATAATAAATTTACTGATCATTTTGCAATGTGTATATGTGATTTCATTATTTGTAATTTTTGTTTTCCATTTAATTATTTTATTTGTATTTTTTATTCTTTGTATACTTATTTATACAGAAAAAATTAATCCTGAACATAGATGACGCAATATGCTCAGGACCATTTGTATATATGGAATGTTAAGGAAGTGTACTAGAGCTTTTTATTGTAAACATTTCAACCTGAGAGTTGGTGTAAAACTGGTGCAAGCAGGTACCACTCGCTCTCAGTTAGAGGCAAAACCGTTTCGCTCTTTGTTAGTGATAATTTCTACTTTTAAATTGGTGCATGCAGGCACCACTCGCTCTTTTGTTAGCGGCAAAAAAAAAAACATTCGTTCGCTCTTTGTTAGTTTTAAATGTATATATTTTGTATGTGTAATCATTTTTCATATGCGTTGTTATATGTGTGTGTGTCAAAAATAAATAAGAAAAAGACAATAAAGCATCTTTTCTTGGATTAAACACCTACCCAGCTACAAATTGGAGGCATTGACGAGATGTCAGCATGAGAAACAGATTAGTTTCTTCATTTTTTATTATTGATTATTAGGTTTGATATTTTTAAAGAGAAGAATATCTGATGAGTTTAAGAAGAAGAATTCGAATTGCGAGCGAACGCTATCTTTCTTTAGTCTCGGTTTCGTTTCACAAACGATTTGTTATATAATTTCTTTTCAACATGGACGATCCGAGAAAAATATAAGAAATATAAGGGTGTTATGAGTGAATATGAAGAATTGGGGTATATGTCACCTAATAAAGATTTTGATTCTTCTAAACCGATTACTTTCTTCATCATGCTGTGCAAAAGAAAGACAGTATTATATCCAAACTTCGAGTTGTGTTTGATGGATCCTACAAACTGCTTAGTTCTAATTCGTTGAATTCAGTTTTTTTTTTTGGGGGGGGGGGTATTTCAACCAGATAATTTTACTATTCTTGTCAGATTCAGACTAAACAAAATTGATTTCATTTCCGATATAAAGCAAATGTATAGACAAATTTTAATTGATTCAGACGATTAAAATTTGCAAAAAATATTGTGGAGAAATTCATTTAATTCCACTATTAAGGAATACAAACTTTCTACTATAACTTATGGAACTTCATCCATTCAAGTTTTAGCTACTAGATGTTTACATCAAATAGGCTTGGATTCTCAAATTATAAATCCTGAAATATCTAAAATAATTCAAAATTCCTTTTATATGGATGACTTGATGGCTGGAGCAAAATGTAATGAAGAAGGGATCGAGTTAATCCAAAAATTGTCGGAAATTCTAGATGTCCGAGGATTTCACTTAAGAAAGTGGCGTTCCAATTCTCCACATGTCTTAAATAATTTAGCTAAATGTCTAAGGGCTAATGAATCTAATGTGGAAATTCATCCCGAAAACTGTTCTAAAACTCTGGGACTTATTTGGAACTCTTTTACTGATTGCTTTGTTTTTAAAATTGACTTTAATTTTGAGAATAAAATCACCAAAAGATATTTTCTGTCACAATCAGCAAGGCTATTTGATCCTTTGGGTTTTCTTTTACCTTGCACAATATTAATAAAAATCTTTTATCAGCAGTTATGCTTGCTGAAACTTGATTGGGATAGTGCCTTACCGGAAAATTTGCAATTAAGTGGCGTGAATTCAAAAAGGAATTTCAGCAAATATGTCACATTTCTATTCCGAGATGGCTTTTAATTACCGAAAAGGAAATTACTCTTCATGGCGTTTCGGATGCATCGGAATCAGCATATGTTTGTGTAATTTATGCGATTCAACGATCTTATAATGGTGTTACTAAAATCATTATTTCAGCAGCTAAAGGCAAAGTAGCTCCGCTAAAACCTGTATCCATCCCACGGCTAGAGTTAAATGGAGCTCTTCTGTTATTATCGGTTTTAATTAATACGTTTCATGATCATGTTATTAATTTATATGCTTGGACAGATTCTCAAGTTGTTCTTTCCTAGTTGTCTTCACCTCCTCGAAATTAGAAGCTCTTTGTTGCCAACAGGACTTCAGAGATATTTGACCTCATCCTCAAAATAGATGGAAGTATGTGCCGTCAAAGGAAAATCCAGTATATCCAGACATTTGTCTCCTAAGGATCTGCCAGTATGTCACCTACGGTGGGCGGGTACTATTTTCCTATCATCATCAGAGGCTGATTTGCCAAAACAACCAATATTTAAATAAAAAATTACTCTGTCCTTAAGTAAAAGAAAAAAAAAGCACGTGTATTTGTTGCAATTTTGAAAAATGATTTTATAGATCCATTCATTGAAAAATATTCGTCATATACTAAATTAATTAATGTACTATGTTTTTGCATTAGATTTATTGTCATGTAGATACTATGGTATAGAACTCAATGATACACACAAGAGGTAGAGCTAAATCAATTTATTAATTGAACTCTGAACTCAGAACATAGTAACTGACAAATCTTCTGCTTTTATACAAGCAGAGAAAGTTCTTCTGGAGACAGTAAGAAAAATCCAGAACACTTGTCTGGTAAACTAAAGAAATGTCCAGTATTTTCTGGAACATGAAATAAAGAAAAACATAAAATCAAGTATTTACATATACTATTAATCGCATTGTGTCTAGCGGGATTCGAACCCAGGTCTCTTGGTCATGAGACCAGGGCCATGACTATTCGGCCATGGAGATTTGACTGCCTTTCTTCAATGCGGCATTATAAATATTTGTAAAGCTGGTAAAGTTAATAGGAATTCTGCAGGTATAATTGAACCTATAACTACAAATGAAAGAATTTTTGCTCGTAATGTTATTGTAACATATGTTCAAACTTTATGTTCTGATGCTGAAATTAATTGTATAAAGTTAAACCAACCAATGCAAAGAAAAGCCCACTATCGCACTTTGTCCATTCATTGATAAGGACAGGTTGCTCAGAGTGGGAGAGCGTCTTCAAAATGCATCTTTGCAGTCTAATGCAAAATGTCCTATAATATTACCTAACCAGCATAAATTAAGAATTCTTATTGTACAGTATTTTCATATTTTAAGTGTGCATGCATGTGGTAATTTGTCAATAGGTGTTTTAAGCCTAACATTTTGGATATTAAATGTTAAAAAATAGTTAAAAAATGTGTATTAAATTGTGTTGTATGTTGTAGATTTCGAAGTAATATGTAAAAAAAAATGGGAGACCATTTTTTGTCTGTGGTATTGATTATGCAGGTCCAATTTTTATATTGAAACTCCGTGGCAGAGGAGCCAAAACAACCAAAAGTTATATTGCTGTATTTGTATACTTTTCTACGAAGGTTTTATATTTAGAATTAGTCTTTACACGTCTGATTCCTTCATCGCTGCATTAAAACGTTTTTGCTCAAGAACGAGCCCACATAAATATAATTCGCACAATGGAACTAATTTTTAGGAGCAAAAAAGAAGTTCAAATATTTATACAACGTCCATCTAAAATTAATTTAGATCAAAAGGTTTCGTGTTTTCTTTCTGAACCGGAAATTGAATGGCATACTATCCCTCCTTTGTGTCCGCATTTAGATGGACTCTGAAAAGCTGGTGTAACATTTGTAAAATTTCACTTAAAGAGAGTTTTAGGAAATTCGAACTTAAAATTTGAAGAACTTTATACATCATTATCTCAAATAGAGGCGATATTATACTCAAGGCCTCTAGTTATTTTAGATAATGATGATGTAGATAACTTAAAGGTTCTAACACCATCTCATTTTATAATTGGAGATGTAATTACTAGTCCTCTTGAGACACTGGAAGTGTCTACACTTTCATTGAGGTAACGCTGGGATATTGTCCAAAAAATGAAATGAAATTTTTGGAAAAGATGGCATATAGATTATTTCAGCTCGTTACAAAATAGGAGGAAATGGAGAAATTGTTATCCAAACATTAAAATAGGTAATATTGCAATTATTAAAGACAATATTACCTCAGAAACATAGCCTCTTGGTAAGGTTGTAGCTATACATCCTGGTAAGGATGGGACCATAAGAGTAGTTACATTAAAATTTTTGAAAGGGCTTTTTAAATGGCCTATATTTAAACTTTGCATATTACCTGTGTATCAAGAATGACTTCTTGACGGGTGGGAGTATGTTAACTGATTTTGTTATTTGTAATTTTTGTTTTTCTATTAATTATTTTATTTGTATTTTGTTTCTTATTTTATTTGTATTTTTTATTCTTTGTATACTTATTCATACAGTAAAAATTAATACTGAACATAGATGGCGCAATATGCTCCGGACCATTTGTATATATGGAAAGTGAGGGAAGCACACTAGAGCTTTTCAACCTGAGAGTTGGTGTGTAAACATTTCAACCTGAGAGTTGGTGTGAAACTGGTGCAAGCAGGCACCGCTCGCTCTCCGTTAGAGGCAAAAGGCATTATTCGTTTCGCTCTTTTGTTAGCGGTCAAAAGAATTATTCGTTCGCTCTTTGTTAGCGGCAATTTCTAATTTTAAATGTATAATTATGTGTTTCCTTATATATGTGTAATCATCGTCCATATGTGTTGTTATATTTGTGTGTGTGCGAAAATAAATAAGAAAAAGTCAAGAAAGCATCTTTCCATGGATTAAACACACCCACGCAGCTACACAATGTCTTATTTTTTCCGCCTTTATGAGAAATAGAGAATGAAACTGAAACTGAATTGAGCAAATAAAATCCATCAATTTAAAAAAAGGGACTCCAATAGAAATAATTAAAGAAATAAATAAAGATTGTTGCACACTCAGAGAAATAAATCAATAATTTATAAAATATATTCAAATTAAATGCCTACTCTTTTTCTATTAGATACATTAAAAATTGGACATTACTTCCGAGAATTATTGATCTAAAGAAGCAAAATGAAGAATTACAACTAAAGAGATTTACAAAATGCAAATATCTATAATTTGTTCTAAGAGAAATCAATATTCTCTAGAGTTTTTATCGGAAATCTATTTCAGTAATCCCCAAAAAAAGAAGGTTGCAATAAAATTTCTAACTAAATTTTTCTAATTGGTTTTTAACTAAATAATAAGCTCATTGATCAGGAATATCACAATGCTTACGTATAAGATGCCGTATTTCCTTTTCAGTTAGAATATATAGCGAGAAACAGAATACATACAGCTACAGATATGTTTGATCGGATGATTTTGTTAAGTTTTTTATCAAGTATAACTGCAGTTCCTTGGTCCTTAAAGGGACAGCGGACTTTGAAATAAGGCAAAAATATAATTGTGTAATTTTGATATACATTTATATTTCGAAATATTTCCTGTGACGTAATTTTTAATTTTTTTTTCTATTATTTTTTTATTACCCAATGGGAATTTATTTGGAACAAAACTACATATGATTTTGTAATTCCAATTAAATGCTAATTTAATTGGAAAAGCCCATTTTCTTTTAATGCTTGTCCGAAATCTTTATTATCAATTTCTTCAAATAAAAATATATTTTGGTAATGAAACAATAAAAATAAAATTGCACTTTTTTGTCCCTTCTATACACATCTAAATGATCAACATCATTTTCATAACGCATATTAAGGCTTTGATAAATTTTTGGCAATGTCTTCTTTCATAACACTATCCAAAATTATCATTATTTTAAATATTCTGATAATAAATGTAGAAATAACGAAAGTGTCATTCGCATATGTAGCAGTTTTCATATTTTTCCCGTAGTTCTATGTGAATTTTATACAGAGAAAGTGTTGTAGGCTTCAAAGTATTTGATATCTAAATTTTTATGAAATTTGTTTCTGTTTAGCTTATATGAGAAAATCCTATTTTTGAAATTATGTCTATTATTATGATACCTAAATAAAGTTTAAAGCTAGAAGAATTAAATTTGGCACATAGTCTTTTACATAAAATTTGTTAATTTCAATAAAATGTTGGACGAAATCAATCCAGAGGAAGTCTATCCATCTACAAGACGTCCGTTCGCCACGTGAAATGAGCACAATTGTAAGAAATTGGAAAAAGGTTAGATGAATAAAATTTGAAGCAGTCTTTATCTTCGGGATCGTAGATTATGTTTGGTTATATAACAAATATTTTAAAGGCGTGATTATCTGCTGGCTTTAATCTTTTCATCTATCCAATATGATCCAATACTCAAAAATGATGTGAATTTAGGTAAACGAAATGGGATATGTCATCTTGTTACTGAAACTGTAGAATTTTTTTTTAATATTTAATTTCAATCGTAGAAAAGAATACTTTCTTCATGGACTTTTTATTGTTTAACGGAGCACTAAACATGATAAATTTTAAAAACATGTTGCATTACATGGATGAAAAGGGTGATCCTACTCATTGTAACTTGTTTTTGTTTATGATGCAGAGTGCAATGGAAATTTGAGTATTTATCCCAACCATTACATTGTCAAATGTCGGCTTATGTGAATGTTTCGGATGGAACTGATCAGCTAGTTTGAAATTATATAGAGACTTTGGAAACAACTAATATATAAAATCATTAATGTATATTATTCTAAGTATATATGGAGCTCTGTATTCATCTATTTTATCATCAAACTCATCTATTTATATTAGTTTGGGATACAAGAAGAACAAAACTCTTTATTATTATTTGCTACTTGTACTAAAACAAGTTTTTAAAGATTTTTTTTATCAAAATGTCTGGAGGGAATATTAAATAAGAAATTCTGTCAAAAATAAGTACTCCATGATAAATGTATTCAGCCTTTATACTTTTCTGAATGCTCTACTTAATAATTATTTTAAAGAAATTATTAAAAATATTCTCTTGGAGGAAAAATCAAAGCCAAGAAAATCTAATTCGTTTGGTAAGATAAAATTGCTTGCTATACATTTTTCTTCAGACATATTTGGATCAATACAGAGTAAAACCCATTTCAGTATTTGATTTTTTTTAATGTTTTTTAATACTTTATTTTCTTTTTTTTTGTATATGCTCAAATACGTTTGCTTCATAATAATATATTTTCCTCAATTTTATGTAAAAAAATACTTTTTCAATAATTCTTTGTAAAATTATTTTTATACTTCCAATGGTACATCAATACCATTAAGTGTTCGAAGCATAACAGAATAAATCTTTTTTATTTTTATCCAACTTTCTTTTGGATTGCTTCTGAAAACTTTAAGAAGGTATAATTTTCCTTTGGAAAAGTTTTTAATAAGAACTTTTTGTTTCTTCGTGCTTTAAGATTTTTTTACAGTTAAAAAAGTTAAATTCTTCTTGATAAAACTTTTTTTTTCTATCTGTTAAGAAAGTTAAATTTGTTCCTATTGAAGATCGAACTTTTATCCTGAAGCTATTTAATGGCTTTACGGTGTTTTCTATTTTTCTCTTCCTCAACAGATGTTTCTAATATTTCAAAATAATTTTCATAAAACTTTCATTAAATTGGTAGTTTTCATTCAAGAAAGATTTTCATTTAATATAAACTTAAAGATATTTATAATTTTTTTATTCTAATGCTGTCAAAATACAAGTTAAAGGCTTGTCTAAGATTATTTTAAATAATTTAAGATAATAAATAGATAAAAATTGTCTGCTAAATATAATTCTTAACCGCTATTACTGGAATCATCAATTAATCCATTAACAATAGCTTTTATTGGCTTCTAATGATTAATGGAAATAATAATACAGTTTTAATTTTTTAAATGTGACAAAAATGCATCAGAGTAGCAGATTAATTTATTGAGGTGGTACCAATCGTATTATTTATTTATATATATTTAACCATGTATATGAATTCATCATTTATATTTATTATATTATAAAATATATTTATTTATATAGAATAAATTTTATTTTTATATTAATATATATTTACAGAATATATTTACCCATTCATGAAGAATGGAGAGTGTCACATCTTCTGATTGTCAAAGTCAGCTAGAAGCACCTAAGTATCACTGAAAGCGAAAATTTGACACAGCTCAAATGTATTATAATTTTTTACTATATGGAAATATTTCAAGGAAAATGTTGGAGGAGAATCAATCAAACTCAAAATTTATTAGAGAAGGCTGCTTATCTAGATGACTTTTAGAGGAAATTTCATTAGAAGAATAATCAACCTAAATGCAAGAGGACGATTGTTTGTCTGATAGGCTTTCAGTGAAAAATCCGCTTTGTGGAAATTTAAGAAATCCTCCAGAAATCAGATGAAGCATTTGCTGCTAAGGAAACATTATTCTACCATATTTTAAGAAATTTTCAGAGGCATAACTTGAGAATAGAAATCGTAAACTTCAGTCTTCCCTCATCTTCTTTGATTATAACAGTCTTTGACTTGCAAGGTACAAGCATAATTTTCTGTTTAACATTTATGATAATTTATAATCTGTTTGAATTTTCCTAGCCTTAATAGGCTTTTTTTATGCTGAATGTGGAGATAATAACTTATTAGACAGTTGAAATTTCATTCTATTAAATGCAGTTAATTACAAGGCATTGCTTTCCTGTTTGAAATGCTGAATTAATATAATTTTAATGGAAGAATTGAAAAAGGTTCACTAAAACTTTTATGAAGCAGTTATACAGATAAGTTTGAGCATAAGTTGAGCAGTTATACAGATAAGTTTGTTTTTATCAGTGATACACTTAAATGCATAACCAGAGTGAAATAGAAATTACCAGTGGAAGAAATTGCTTGCAAAAATAACTAAATTTTCAAAGAAACGATTTTAAAATAAAGAATCAAAATATAGACATAACAACAGTACTATAATTATTATAATGAGAAAAATAAAGCACAAGTAATTTCTTTTCTTCTACATAAAATAATATTTTCTTTCTAATTTTGATGAATTTTAACTTTTGAAACAAAAACATGCAATGCATTTATCTATTTCATGGAAGAAAACTTTGTTGTTGTTGTGGAGCAAAATTCGAGTAAAACGCTTTGAAACTTTTGAGTTTCATGAAGCTTTTATTTCACTTAAATTAACCTGAAGAAGAAAAATTGACAGAAAAAAGATTACTATAGTCTTCATGGTAATAATTAGAATTCATGCGTTCCCCACATCTTTTAGAAGGGTTTAGGGGACATATTATATTCGAAGGGCATATTATATTCGGCTATTATATTAATTTTAATCATTTTAAATAAAAAAATTCATATTGTAAAGTGTTTTCTCACAGAAAAAAGATTGAAATTTGATTTTATAAAATCAGTTTCTTCATATATCATTCGTAAACAATTTAAAATAATAAATACTTATATTCTTGGAGCTTTTCAACTTACTTAGGTTTTCTGAATTCTTTTCTTAAGATTTTTCAACATTAAAATCATTTTTCACAAAATGAAAAAATAAAGCTTGCTCTCAGGATTTCTAATATGAAATTTCATACACATGCTCAAAATATTTCAGACACATTGTAAACAGAAAAAGTTTTATATGAATTTTGATTAGATTTTTTAATGTCCTTTTTTTAATAAAAATATTTTTGTTTTCTATAAGTTTTATACAGTTCTTAGATTCACTTTTTTTAATGGAATTGATTAAAAATGTAAATACAATTTAAATAAATATTTAATATTAAAAACAAATTGCGTATTTTGCATTGTTTTGTAGTAGCGTATCAGATATATGCATATTCATCTATTTCGCAATTTATACTTCTATTGTGTATTTTTACATGTATTTATGAGGAGAAATTTGAAGGGTATATGTACTGTTATTTATTTGATGAATAAAATTATATCAGTTACA
>JAPMOR010066135.1:0-11161 GCA_026543865.1 Argiope aurantia
ATATTCAATTTTTCTGAGTTCATCTAAAGGTTTCGTCTGAGAAATATATCAACGTTTCTTAACGAAATTATGTTATGGTTGATAACTTTACGCATTTTTATTCAATTAGCATATTCTGTGCTCACAAGTCTATTATTAAAAGTATTTTACTTTTTTCAGAATAATGATTATACTTTTATAATATATTAATAACTTTTTAGATTCTATGTGATGGAAAGATTCGAATTAATTTATTACTGACCATAATAGATTTTATTTACCTT
The DNA here is from genome assembly GCA_026543865.1 of Argiope aurantia. Lineage (NCBI taxonomy): Eukaryota > Metazoa > Arthropoda > Arachnida > Araneae > Araneidae > Argiope > Argiope aurantia. The sequence goes on from JAPMOR010066135.1 coordinate 264, forward strand.
ATGATAGGAATTTATGGGATATATTTATTACTAATAAAAATGATTGTGCCCATGTGTATGTATTTGTGTTGTGATAAACGAAACTATTTGGCGTATAATTGTCAAATTTGGAACATATATTTATGTGCGTGTGATTGTGCACCTCGGAGTTATTTGAATTCTAATTAAAATTTAAAAAAATAAATTAGGCTAAATTTGAAATTTTCCTCAATAATATTATTCTACAAAAATAATTTTTACACCTTTAAAAAATTTAAAAATCTGATTATTTTATAAAGCCAATTTTATAAGTCGTGCAAATGTTTCTTGAATTTAGGTTTTATTTTCAAGTTTAGCCTAATTTTTACCGATAGAAATTAAATTATTTTTTATTAATTCTGAGTGTTTTAATTCTTTCATTAAATATTTAATTGTGTGATTATCTTCAATTATTTAAAGCTAAGGAAAAAGGATTTTATTTAATGTTTATGCAGTTAACTTAAGAAATAAGAAAGTAAAGTTGCAGCACCGCATAAGTTCAGATGATAATCAAAAAGACAATTACTTTTTTAAACTGCGTCACGATGCAATTTTACTATTTCCCGTGAAAAAAGATATTGTACTCATTAAACCGAGCCTATGCAAGTCTATTAACATAATTAATGACAATTTAATAGAATCATGGACATAATTTAATTGTTTGATTCAAGAAAATTTCGAAGAAATCTTTTCGAGGTATACGTAAAAGCACTCCAGAAAATATAGTGCCGAATTGCTAGACTTAACGATCTGTAATGTAGGATCCAAACACACGCGCGTGCACTTACACTTTTGCTTTTATTGCTTTCTGGTATACGGAATAAACAAAAAGAAAGTACTGCAATGATAAAATATTCCAACTTTTACCGAGAATTCTTTCCAATCGCCAGAACTGTAATTTCGTCGCCAAATAGGATAACCGAACTCTGCCTTTGGCGGCTTGGCGAACATTGACTGGCAGCCTCTCACAAAGGAAAACGGACTTTTCAAGGTTTCTTCAGTATGTGTGTGATTCATTTGAGTACTTGCGATAACCCAATGTTTACTTTCCGATTGTAATTGTTTTAAAGTATTGGTTAATTAAAATTTATTTTAAATATTACTTGATTAATTCCTCTAAACGGGAGATTTTGATAACTCTCCACGGGTTACAATTACGTGTCTTTGAAACATATAATTAAAATAAATATTTCGAGTTAGACTGCCGAGATTTTGTATGTGATCTTCATATCAAATTTGCACATTTATCACAAATTTTGAACGAAGAGAAACAAATGCCATAGCATCTTACAAAGATACAATGTGATGCAAAGACTTAGCAAATAAGGCACAGATTTGTTTCCGTTTTGGAATCAAATCCTTCAAAGGGTTAACTGCCTGTCAGCCAGTTCTTTCTCACCATAACTCTAAAACACCGAATTGTGAACAATGAAATTTTGAAGTGAAATTTGATTGAAAGTTTGACATCGAACTATAAATGTTATTCTATACAAAATTTTAATTCCAGTCAATCAAAAAGGAGGAATTCAAAATGCATATTCTGTTTTCCTTACCATATTATGACTCCCATAGAGGGGCCACCTCATGTTTGAGGATGAGAAGCCTCCGGCACGGTGTTTGGTTATGCTACCAGAGTGGACACAGTAATGATGGGGATCGTCTATTTCATACGGATGATGGTACATGCTTCCCACGGGAAGGTTTGTACTGCGGTCGGTGATGACATTTAGGACTCAATCTCAGCGCCTGCTAATGCTGGCGCAATGATCAAGTCATTCAGATTTAATCCGAATGCTTTGAATTAGACGGAGTGGGATAGCCTGGTGTGGTTACCATATTAAGAAACATACAACTCTTATCCGCGAGATTCTGAAAATAAGAATCTGAACACTCATGGAAATCACTATTTTTCTTTTGTTGTGCACCTCTGGAGATGTGGGATAACATTATTATTAGAGAATATGCTAGAATGTTTCGGAAAAACTACTTCCGCTGGCTATTAGAAAAAATAAGTAACAAGCAACACACGTATTTTTTTTTTTTTTAGATATTTTCTTTATCCCTCACAATATTGCTCAAAAACCATTTCAATTCCTCTTCCGTATACGGTTAGAATGACTATACTTCAGAAAAATTCCTTTCGTCTTGAAAACAACGCAAAACCACTAAATAATTATTTCTGAAAATGATTTAGAGTGGTTTTGTGTTGAGTGATTTTATTTTCTAAAATCGATTGCTTTTCTTAAAGAAAAGAAATATTGCAATTTGTTTTAGCATGTTTTTTTTGTTATAATGATGTATATTATTTACCTTTTATCCTCAGTTCCTTATGAAATTTAATAAATTTTTATGGAAAAAATATTACTTAATAAATTTTTTACATCTCAAGTAACGTTTCGTCTTTACGTCATACAATAAACTTCTCCATTTGCCTTATTTCCTGTAAACTTATTTTCGGCAAAAATTGAAATTTAAAAGGAAAAAAAGATTTATCCAAACAAAAAAAAATCTTATTCATTTTTAATGCATGCTAATTTTACTCATACTAGAGAAATAAAAAATTTCAAGGAATATTTTCATTTTAGATAGCATTTTTAGTTTTGATTCATGAAAATTGTCACTCGAAATTTTATTACTAAGTTTGGGAGTTAGGTTATATCTCTGGAATTAAATTTAGCAATTAAAATAGTTACAATAGATATGGTTATAAAAATTTATTTAATTTACTTCGGTTTTTTAATAAAAATTTTGTTTATGTCTTATAAGTTGTGGATTAAATTCATTACATTTTGTACAGATATGTTTTGATAAATTGACTCAAAGTACTTAGATTGCATTGTAATTTTATCTCTGATTTATTATTTCGATGAGAAAGTTTTTAAGTGCATGAAGCATTGTTTTACCAGAAATTATCATAAGATCAGAAAACATTTCAAATACAAAACATTTGATTTAGTTTGAGTTCAACTTTAATCAATTTCTTGAAAATATTTCTGCAGAAATGTTACAGCAAGAAACTCGATCTAGATTTTTTTTCAAAATATTTCAGATAATCACAAGCAAAACATTGATGGATTGATTCAGTTATGGTTTTAGACATCCAATACTCTGTAATCAAAATTTGTATTGCAAATTAAAAATATTCCGACTTTATGAATTGAAATTCGCGATAGCAGATTTTAATTAGTTTTCATTTTACTTCTCCAATAAAGATGTATATCTAAATAACTTTTTTAGTGTTATTTTTCAAAAGTTTTCCACTCTTAAAATAAGATAAACACACCATAATTTATTAAGTATTAATAAACACTTTCAAGACACAAGACTACAAGCCCACTTTCTTGTGTTCAAACAGTGCTTCTAACTAGCTCACTAAACGAATTATGCCCCATGGGAAAATTTTCTCGCCGGAGAAAATTCTAGAAAAAACCTGTTTTTATAAAACAAATAAAGATAAATAAAAAAAAATCCGGATCAGACTTTAAGATATTCAAATAGAATCGAGTTAGGTTTGTTAGGATATTCTCTCTGAAAATTTCGAGGCATTTTTTCTTAAGGATTGTAATAATTTTTCTTCAGTTCATTCTAGAGGTTCAAATAAAATCAGTAAAGTTTTGATTAGGATCGGACTTGAATAATTAATTCTTAAAATATTGGTACAATAAAAATCACTATCTAATTAAAGTTTCAGCACCTACCCTATCTATTTGAAAATTTTAAACATAGCTCAGAATTGGGTGACAGTACAAATTAACTGGCTTTCTTCTCTGTTTGGTCAATTTTTGTCATCTGGGGTAGTTAGTTTTAAAAAAGAATGCACAATTTTACATGCACAACAATAAAACACGAAAATTAATTATTGAAATTTTAAAAAATATATATACCTTGTTTTTATATAGGATTAAAATATATAAAGTTATTTCTCTTAACTAAATAAAGTTTGTCCTAAAAATTTATAAATGAGAATTTAAATGCCCAGGCGAGGAATTTTTATTAGAAATCTGCGTTTTTTTTTTAAATAAAAATTAATTTTTTTATTGTTTAAAAGAAATTGAAATAAAGATGCACTCCCAATTTAAATTTGAGTTTCTATTATAACTTTCATGAAATTATTTTCAAAACCAAAAACATTTGGAACATTTTAAAGAACATTTAAATATGATATCATTTTGAGGAATATCATTAAATATGTGCCTATTCCTCAGAACTCAATCAATACACATTTAACAAGAGATTTTATAATGCTATTTTAGTCCTATATAAATGTATATTTTAATGATGAGATGTTAAAAAAAATATTTGCAATTTTTGTCATTTCTGTTGTTGTTGTTGTTGCTGCTGCTTATGGCACTTTAAAAAGCCCGCTGACTATTATCTGTCAGCGATTTAAGCCGAGTGAGAGTCTTGTTTTTTCAGTAGCGCCAACTAGGGTCAAGAGGACGACTTAGCTACTTCATACCTCACATTCGTTTGCACAACCTCTTTTTACAGGGGGGCACATTCACACACCTCGCAGATAGAACAAAGAAGAACAACCATGCCCGAACCCGGGACGCCCAGATCACAGGGAAGACGCACTACCCCTATACCAGGATGTCGGCTTTGCCATTTCTGCTAAGTTTAAAGTCCACCATTCTCAAAAAACTCAAGTATTCAAATACTGATGGCAATATTTCAAAATCTGCTCTTTCTTCTGCAACTTTCTCGGATTATATTATGAAATGAACGCATCCTCAACTTCTAGATGTTAATTTTATAAAAGATAAAGAAGCGAAGTAATAGGAAGAAGAAGAAAAAAAGAATCTCGATTAGACTGGAACGAATGCAAATGCATTCACGTTGGGTAGAAATGAAGATTGGATCTGGGAATTTCACGGTATATTCAGGGCAGAAGTGAAGGAACAAATTGGACTTCTGGGTTCCTGCTTGAAAAGATCAAGGTTTTCACACTGAGGAAAAGGAAGCGACTTTATTATATGTAACGAAACTGTTTAAAAAAAGTTTCCATTTACAAATCATAGTAGTAGTGGCGAACTTAACTTTTAGGTAGCTCTAAGCAATATATGATTTGAATTTGCGACGTCTGTGAATAAAAGGTTGCAATGAATTGTAGAAAGAAACACTTTATTTTCATTCAAAGTCATAGTTTATATTGAATGCATTTTTGGATATATTTTTTAAAAGAATTTCTCATACAGTAATTATCAAGGGTTTTATAATTCTTTTTCACACTCGACTCAAGATTTATTACTTTCACTATCGTTTTAAACGAACATTTACATTTATTTGGAAAAAGATCTGATGCACTTTTTTAAAAGTGTCCATATACATTAGAAGTATTATTTTTATTTTATATGCACTTTTTAAAACTAATATTTATTAAACTCATTATTTATATTGAGCGAATTTTTATATGTATTTTTTTTAAAAATATTTCTGATAAGAGTCCTGTACCAAAGGGGATATATTCTTTTTCTCAAATGACTCAGAGTATTCCATTCACTACTTTTTTTTTAAACGAACCTTCAACTAAATTTGGAAATCGTATGATGTACTTTTCAAATTGTCCATACACATCAAAAGTACTTTCACTTAAAGTTTGTGGAAAGTAGAAGTTCCACAAACAATAGAAATTTTTTCCCCGATATGCGCTTATTCAAATTACTACTTATTAAAAAAACCCATACATTAGACTGAACGAATTTTTGTGTGTATTTATAAAAAATATTTCTCATAAAACCTTGTACCAATGGCAGTATAATTCTTTTTCTCTCGTAACTAAAAGTTTTATTACTTCCACTACTTTTTTTAAATGAACCTTTCCGCTAATTTCGAAATTGTATGATGCACTTTTTAAAAGTGTCCTTTCACATTAAAAGTCTTTTATTTTTAATGTTTGTGGGAAGTAGAAGTTGCACTAACAATAAAAGTTACTATTTGTCTTTTATATACGCTTTTTTAAATTACTATTTATTAAATGAATTCATACTTTATATTGAACGAATTTTCATATGCAAATTTATAAAAATATTTCTCATACAGTACTATATAAAAGGTGGTGTAATTCTTTTTCTTTCATGACTTATACTTTCACTATTATTTTGATGAACCTTTCCAATAATTTGGAAATAGTAGGATATACTTTTAAAAAGTGTCCATATACATTAAAAAGTAATTTTATTTTAAATATTTGTGGAAAGAAGAAGGTCCAAGAACAATAAAGGTGGAATTTTTATTTTATATACGCCTTTTTTCTATTTCCCAAAACAGAGCAAAAATTACTCTAAATTGCAAGACGGCTTCATAGGGAGGAAGATGTGATTTAAGCTACCATATTTGGCAAAGATATCCATTGTAAAATGGAAATTTGCAACAACTCGGAGAGTTTTTCGATATTTCAATTAGAATATTATTTCGTTACAAACTACGCAAGATTTTGGGGGTTTTCGCGGTATCTCTCAAAAGCGCTATTGTATGAAACTGAGTTTCCCGAAATTTAAGAAAGAAAAGAAATTTACTTTTAGATTATGGCAATTTATTATGCATTTTTTGCTGAATTTCAGCAATATTTAAAAATAATACTTTTTGCTTAACTTTCAATAATAAATTTCATTACTGAAATTAATTCATATCAATTTCATTATTCCATAAGATATTTAATTGCATGAGTTTCTTCCGTCAATGAAAATCGAGGAAGAAATATTCATTTATCTGTTCATTTTGCTTGCTGAATTAGAAAGTGAAATTTCAATTCTGGGAAAGAGAACTTGCAATTAGAAGGTGTATTACCTGGATTATCAGGCTTTTTGTATTATTGGACTCGAATTCATAAGAGATTTTCCTTTACTTTATAAACAGAACTGAAGGGAGTCCTTAAATTAGTTATAAAATTAGTTAAAATAGTTATAAAATAATTATTAGTTATACAATTAGTTAAAACTGTTATAAAAATATAATTAGTTTTAAAATAATTATCAAAATAGCTCAAATTGAATACAATAGTTTCATACCTAAAAATACTTTGTTGAAAAAATGATGACGATCAAATTACTTATAAGATATTGTTACAAACCTGCAATTCGGTTTCCCAGCATAGTTTGTTCCATCGTCGGAAAGAAAGTTTTATAGTCATCGGTACTAGACGGCGTCCAGGTGGCGCGTCGAAGGTCCCAGAGCTTGGCGACAAACTTGGCGACCATTTGGCGACTTTGGCGCCAAAATAGATAATACCCGAAACTTTGAGAATTTTCCCGATCCGTCCAGTAGGAACCGAGATACGCCTCGAACGTTCCTGATTGGTTGAGAGGCTTCTAGCCCCGTCTCCTGAGACCTATAAAAGGGTCCACAGCTGCCAGAGCAGGCAAGTCAAGTCCGAAGACGGAGCGGAGGAGTCGTAAGCGAAAGAGTGGAGTAGGCGGAAACGACGGTGAGCAGCGACGGAGTCAAGCTCGTGCTGAACTGAGCTGTGCGCTACTGTCTGCAGTAGATTCTTGTTGTATGCTACACGTCTCGGTTGAAGATAATCGTCTTCTGTGCTGTATATAGTTGTCGCTTTTGTGCTGTCCTGTGTGACTTCGTGTAAATAAACGTCGTTGTTTTTATTCTACTGCTGTTTGAGCGTTCTTTACACCATATCACTTCCACTATCCTAACGAACCCCGGTAAAAAAAATTCTTAAAAATATTTTATTCAATTGAAACCCAGCCAATATTCGCTGCAGACTAGCTGATATATAAAGGCATATAGTTTAAAATAATATTTAATTTTTGTATTCGCACTATTTCTCCTAACTATTAATTATCTGACTCTAAAAATTGCTAAATTAAATTATTAATAGAATAGTTAAAATATTAATAAATAGTTAGAATATTTAATAGAATTTAATAATTCAATCTAATATTTTCTTCCATAAATATATATAATCTAATACATATAATATATATAATTCTATAAATATGTATAAGGAAAATATATTTACTCCACTTACATTACATTAAATTTGAAATATAACTCTAAATTATATCATCAACATCTATTAATGAAATGTTTCAATTTCAAAAGGGTGCAGCATTTGTTATAATAAAACCTCATAAAAATGCTTTTTCATTATGTTTATCAAACGAAATGAAAAAGAAATCACGAAAATAAGTGAGTTTTAAATAATGTCAGTTGTTTTGAGTCATGATAAATGTTTAAAAATCATTCGACTTTTATAATAATACAGCCTGATTATAGGAAAAATTTTCTTTCTTTACACTGATTAGAGAACATTTAAACCAACTAATATCAAATAAAAAGTTTAAAATTTTTTCAGCCATTTATTATAGGTACAAATCCAGTATCGCTCAAAAAATAAAATTGAAACAAAGTGCATATTTAAAAGAATTGAAATCTCACTCTAAAAATCAAGTAAGACATTTTAACTCATTTTCCAAAATGACTTTTTTCCATTAGAGAATATTTTCACACTATTTAATATACGAGTCTCTTATTGAATCTCAAGAACACTTTACACTCATAAAAATTCCTTTAATTCCATTATTTTTATCTGAATTAATGGCTCCTACCTGTATTGTTAAGGAAATCCCCCCCACCACTACCCTGCTTTATTTTCTACGATATGAATTATGAAATAAAGTGAATTTTATAAAAAAATAAAGAAAAAGTTTTGATTAAATTTTAATGCATGAATATAAATATTTAAAGGCGATAACGATGCTTCCCTTTATAAACTTCAAGAAATATTTATTTCAGAATTGTGATAAAATTTCTTTTGAGTTTGCATATTTTCCAAAATGTGTTTTTCGAACTCAAGGAGGTCTAAAATCATGGAGATTCATCGAAATCTCCATTTCGAATTTTTTGATGTTTGCAGTACTTACTTATTCTATATTTCGCATACGAAAATATGAAAAAGCAATTAGTGTGTAGTTAGTGAAATATTTTCAAATCGTATTCATTTTTTTTAATATTCAGAACTACACAAGTGGGAAAGATATTGCAATGACTTATTGAATAATTGTTGACGAGTAATTATTTTAAATTGAATTATTTCACATTTGTCGAAAACAAATGTTTTATTTTATTTATTTTCTAATTCACAGCGTCACAATTAATCATTTTATAAATAATAAATAGAAAATTCCTTTTTTTCATCTGAAATATTTATTTTGATTGAAATAAAATAACAAAAGCATTATCTGTATTATTTCGTATTTTTCTATTTCTTACTTTTGTGGAATACATTCTTAAACAGTTTGGCTTATTTTACACCTATATCGATCGAAATATATCTAAATGTTATTTAAGGAATAACATGAAAATTATTTAAATTTAAATGTGAAATTAATTCAATGCGTATGCTATTTAAGGAGTAATGTGTACATTATTTTACAATAGAAGTACATATTATTCCTTATACCAAACACTATAGGTTATTTAAGGAATAATGTGTACATTATTTAAAATTGAAGTACATGCTATTCCTAATACCAAAACTATGACAAAAATGCATAAAAAATATTCTATGGTTTGAAATTTTTTCTTTCTTCACAAGAGTGTTACATTTTGACTCTCTCTCCTTTACAAAATAAATTTTTTTCCTTATCTATAAGTTACATCGACGGCAATGTAAACTTGCTTTTCCTTATGTTACCGAAAAAGAACCCGAGTTCTTTTAAACCATCTTTGGGAGCCATTCCCTTTTCTTGATAAATTATTCAGAGTTAATGAGGCGATGTTGTCTCGGGAATTTCTCTTATCGGGAGCCATAATTCAAGAAGTTGACTTCAAATTTTTACTCGGGTTATCATAATTAACACTTGGTTGCCATTGAATCCACTTGACTCACTCATGTGATACAACATCTATCTAATCAGACGATTTCTCGTTATTATACTTTAGAGATAGTATAAAAGATGACATCTAATTAGATAGAAAGATGCGCATCACTGAATTAATGGCAGAATATGTGCTAAATAAAATGGAGACAATTAATAAATATTCAAAAAGTAAATAATTTGTCCTACAGAATTCGAATTACACTTCCTACTTACGCTGATTAAATCCGCTGAAGAATGTTATAATTATTCAGAAATTCTAAGCATCATTAATAATTTCTTTATCGAAACCTATTTGGAATTTTTTCTATCCGACGTTGTATATGTCATTTTCTTCTTTTGTGCTTAGCCCTATGCTAAATTATATGCTAGATTTTAATTGAAATTAAAATTATTTTTCATATTATTTTCAATACCTTTAATAATTTTCTGCAATAAAATAAAGCAAAACGGAGTTCTAATATGTAGTCACAGTTGAAAAACACATTGATATAAGATATCTTAACCCTTTAAAGGGCCATTTTTTTCTAGTCATATTATGTTAAAATATTTTTAGATATGTAATTAGAATAAGAAAAGGGATTCATTTAGCTTATTAGATTTAATTTTATTAATTAATTAATTTGGTTAATTAATAATTAAATAACAAATCAAGACACATCATTTTGTGTGATATAAAGAACTGAAGCATCTAAGTTTCTGACTTACTAAAAAAATTTGTCAGAACTTATGCCAACCTACATAATTTCATACAAAGATTGATAAATAGGGTAGGAAGCATACTTCCCACGGCCCTAGAAAGGGTTAACATTTTCAGCATTTACGTATAAATTCCCCTTCCTCCAAGTAACAGAAATGCGGACTTCAAGGTATTCGATTCTTTGTGATCAACGGCGATCTCTTACATGGCACTTATGTTTACATCATTTAAAAATCATAACAGGCCTAATGATATATTAAGTCGATGATTCGAACCACCACAAACGATTTAGTGTTCTCCAAATGCAATATCAAGACGATGCTAGACTGCACCTTTGATAT
>JAPMOR010066143.1:0-21638 GCA_026543865.1 Argiope aurantia
ACCCATTAAATCAGAGGAAAGAAGATATAAAAGAAATCAAGGATAGCGGAAAATGTAACCGAACGAAAAAAAATAGGTTTAACCATCGCCAGATCGTCAGAATTTGCCGATGGAAGTACATGTTCATATCTTCGAAAACAATTATCTTATAAAACTAGTCTTTGTATTATACTAAGACATAAAAAAATTACCATTTAAATTATATCAATTTCATTATCGTACAATTCTTCGCTTAATTTAAATTACTTTATTACTTAAATTTGATACACTATCTGTAACAATATTTTAAACGCTATAATGGAATTCAAACTCGTCCATGAAAACATTCATCACCGTTTTTTTACCAATCATCAACACTGAAGTAGGATTTTCAATTCCGATTTTATTTTGTAAAATATTCTTCATTTTGCAGTAAATTTATTCAATAAAATTCATATTTTTCAGTAGTATTAAATAATAAAGTGAAATATTTTTAAATATATTAAATGTTAAGTATTGAATTGCATAAAAAATCAATAATTCGGGGAAACAAGCCTTTTGTCAGAGGGGGCTAATATGTAGAAAAGTCTTGAAGAAACTTACTTAAAACTAGTGCTGAAGACATGTAAGTGTGGCACAGGATAATCCAAGTCATACTCAGAAACCGAATTCCATGAAGGCAAGGAAGCTGCCCTTCGGAATTATCAGTATTCAGTAATTTTTCGCCATTAGTAAAAATGCAGAAGCAATTTAAATACGGCTTCAATTTTTCTAACCAGTCTGAAAAAAAAGAAAGAAAATTAGATTTCTTTCAACAATAAACTGTTGATAACTTAAAAACAAGGAAAATTTTATTTTTTTTCATCTTAAATCAAAAATCCTTCTTTTTATCTAATTTTTGATGTAAAAAAATGATGATTAACTATTTTTAAGATTACGAATGTGGCGCATAACAGAATAAATGCACTCACTCAAAGTATTAACTCAAATTTTTGAATAATCAGTCTCTAATCTAGTTTTATTTTTATGGTATATGAAACAAATAATTATTTATAAGTAAAAAGGATCAATTATGCAAATTTTCAAAAAAAAATTCTATTTCTGCATTAAAATATAGAAAATAATTTTGTCATTGATTTGAAAACCAAATTAGAATAACAAAAGCATGAAATACTAATAAAGAAATTTTCAATAAATTTGAATTTTTATCATCTTTACAACATATTTTTAATTTTTTAAGGAGTATTTAGGAATTTTTTAAATATTTTTTTTATGAAATAATTCTCTTATAATGCAAGACTACGCAATTCATCCTCTTGCGCAAGTGGAAAATCTTAGCTGTTTTTTCAATTGAAAAATGCGAATTATAAACAGCATAATTTTTATTGTATCCTATTGTATCCTATTTTATTGTATCCTAGGATGAGAATCGGATTCAAGAAACAGTAGAGAAAATTCATTTGGCGAGTCAAATGATAACAATAGTCACACTAGAAAAGGGAGAGAAAGTAAATTCTTTTTATATCTTAGCGATTAAAGTTAGTATAAACCTTATTATTACATGAATATGCAGGACAACTATAAAAGATTAATTCATTTTAAAAACGCTGTATATTTAAAAGTATTATAAGTGCAAATTTGAATGATAAATGGAAAAAAGTCAAAACAATTTTCTGCCTGCTCTACAAATATTCTGCGTGCGTGACTTTTGTTTGAAGATGCAATGAAAATTTAACACAAGGTAGTTTTCACAAATTATGAGAGAGGTAATATTTTGTTAGGGTCGTTCTCACTTATTATTTTTTGTTATATGTTTTATCATGAAGGATTAGCATTCCATTCTAAAAATCTAATGGTGTTGCAGGTAATTTGCTTTTCTTTTTATGCTTTCTTTTAATGGTGTGCAGTAACTTGCTTTTCTTTCTTTGCTTTCTTCTAATTGTGTGCAGATAATTTGCTTTTCTTTCTTAACTTTCCTTTAATTGTGCGCAGGTAATTTGCTTTTCTTTCTTTGCTTTCTTCTAATGGTGAGCAGGTAATTTACTTTTCTTTCGTTGCTTTCTTCTAATGGTGCCCAGGTAATTTGCTTCTGAGGATGAATCAACATTTAAAAATTGTTTTATTAAATAACTATTTATAGAATAAACTTATTGTATGAAATCACTTTCTCTTTGGTAAATAAATCACAGATAATTTTATGAATTACATGTACTTATATTTATGTGAGTTATCAATCTAACAAAAGAAATATACCATTCTGAAACAATTAAGTCTTTTATGAAGTCTTTGATAGTATAATAAAAATCAGTCATTTACCTGGCAATGTGATTTGTATCTTGGTACCAGCATCCTGAGCCGTATTTTTTACCTCTTCGTTGGAGGTAAGTTCAATAGACGTGTGTGATGCGTCAATAGATTCTGTAGAAGTATTTACATTTGTGTAGTATTCAAACGCAGTTATTGAACTTCCTAACACGGCCAGAAAAATAATTAGAGCTAAAATTAATCTGAAAAGATAATGTAATTAATTTTGATTACAACAGGTTTAATATTAGAAAAATATGAAAAGTATATTAAAAACAATAAAAGGTATTTCTTTTTAAAAAAAGGTATAAAGCTTTTTGTGAAATATCAAATATATTCATGTTATTCTTTTCTGTAAAAGTTTCCTTTGAAAATTTTCAAAACAAAAATAGCTTACATTTTTTTTGATAGCTATATCATTTTGTTAACTTTTCTAGTTCCTATTCGAAAAAGAAACACATTTTATTTGTCAGATCGTTAGATCAAGTTCTCTTTATTACCTTCAGCTTTTACATTTAACTAATAATAAAACTTCCTCGGCAATTAGAAATCATTGTGTTCAGTACATTAAATAAACCAGAAAGAGTGGTTTCCCCAAAACTTTCTCGTATACTCTCTAATAAAGGTGCTATCCCCTTCCACTTGTATAAAATTATGGACCTTAAGAAAACCCGCAAATGTCTCACCATGGCTATGAAACCTTTTCCTCGTATTTTTATGAGGGAATAACGCACATTTTTTTCTAATGGGTCGTTTTGACTGATCCCCTTTTGTTTTTTGAATTATTATTGTAACTTCCTTAATTCGCAGCTAAGTGCACTGTAACATGTCTCGACATTTTTACTTTATTATATAAATTTATTCATTACTCCCCTAGCTGTACAAGGCCTTGTTTCGATATCAAATGGTTTAAAAGGACTTTACTGGTCATTCGTATATATATATATATATATATATATTAGATAACCAAAAATGGCAAATCTTGGAAGGACAGGACATTTTTTTTAATATCCTACACCCTATTCTGGATAAAACAAATCAGATTAAACAGAAGAAATAATTTGGAATAATATGAAAATAATTACGCTACAATAACAGCACCAGCAGTCAGTTTTCTTGAAGTAGATTTGCACGTTATTGTGGCATTACCAAAAAACGATCCGAAATTCATGAAAGAACCTAAAAAAAGAATTTATTTTGATTAAAAAAATTATAGAATTCCAAAAACATTTCTACCGCACGGGTTCAAGTGACAGATAAAATGGTAAAGAATAACAAAATCTATTTCAACAAGCATTTTTTTATAGAATGATGAATAGAGGCTATCTACTGGCTGAAGCGCATGTACAAGGAAAAGATATCCAATTTATTAATTTAACATCGATACTTACTAATGAAGCATTGATAAAAAACGTTCTTTTTCGGGAATTTTTATATTAATAATTCGAAATTTGATTCCTTATCAATAGTTCAAACTTGATAGCATCAATAAATTAATTAGTTTAATATTTCAATTTCTATTTATCTCGTGAATGTGTAACAGCTGGCCCTAATGTCATTATCCTAATGGCCCTAATGTCATTATCCTAATGGCCCTAATGTCAAATCTATAGCCATTAACAGAGTTTATTCAAAAACTGCATGCCAAGTACTCTATCAATCGTCCTAATATGATATTTGTGAATAATCTTTTATAGTTACGCACTTCACCGAAAAACCACTTATCGATGATGGTGTAAGAAAACAATTCAATTTTTTAATAATTCAAATATCTTGTATTTCGTCTCAATGAATCATTTGAATTCTTTAATTTCTATACCAAAAGTTGTTCTTGAAGTGTAATTTATCACTTTTTTTATTTCTTCCAATAAATTGTAAATTCGTCGGGATACGTCAAAAAGCCATTTGACAAATATATAATAATTAAAAAGTAACCAATGACAAACTTTGTAACTAATTGAAATATTTCAACTTATGACAAGTATCTTAGCTAATGGCAAACATTGCAAATAATGACAAACATATAATAACTAAAGAGTAATTAATGGCTAACATTGCAATAATAACAAACATTTAATTGCTAATGAATAACTAATGTCAAACATCGTAATTAATGGCAAACATTGCAATAATGACAAACATTATAACTAATGACAAATATATAATAATTAAAGAATAACTAATGTCAAACAACGTAATTAATGGCAAGCATTGCAATAATGACAAACATATAATAACTAAAGAGTAACTAATGTCATTTCATTTCTGATTCTGCCAGCGGTTCGGGGAAGCCTAATGATATAGTCCCCACTTTGTGACCGAAAGACAACAAACTTGAAATCTGATTCCGCTAATGATCCATCATATACGTGAGAATTTTGATTTTTTGAGTTTCTATATCAAAAGCTGTTCGTGAAGTATATTCTATCCCTCTTTTAAGCTCTTTCAATGAATTCTAAATCCGTCTGGATATGTCAAATAGCCATTTGACAAACACTAGCAATAATGACAAATATATAATAACTAAAGAATAACTAGTAACAAATATTGTTACCAATGGCAAACATTGCAAATTATGATAAACATATAATAATTAAAGAGTCACTAATGACAAACATATAACTAAAGAGTCATTAATAATAAGCATATAACTAAATAGTCACTAACAACAAACATAAAATTAAAGTGTCATTAACGACAAATACTATATTATAACTAAAGAGTAACTACTGACAAATATGTTCTATATTGTTACAGGATTTCTCTCCTCGTGTTTGCTTGATAGTGTCGTATATGGTGTAAAAACTCAATCAGCAGGCCTCAGTAGAAACCCACGACGTTTATTTATACAAAGACATTTATACAAAGACGACGAGTACACAGACGACAAATATTTACAGAAGAGACGAACCCAGGACAGCACACAGTAGCACACTACAGACGACAGTAGCCCACAAGTAGTAATCGTCCACAACACACAAAGCGGCCAGACAGAATCCGGCAGGAGATTGGTTCCTCGAAGTTTCGCTCTACGGTCTCTCCAACAGCTGAACTTCTCGCTTCAACTGCCGACTCACTACTTCTCATAGTTGTCAAATTGTCGCCAAGCTCTGGGATCACTGGCTGGGTATCCAGTAGCATCCAATACGGATCTGCTGGATACCCAGAAAATATCCAGCTAGATCCAATAAATCAGTGTTTCTTATGATGACAGTATTCGTGCTGGGAATCAAAATTACAGGTTTGTAACAATATTATAACTAAAGAGTAACTACTGACAAATATATAATAACTAAAGAGTACCTAATGACAAATATATAATCACTAAAGAGTACCTAATGACAAATATATAATCACTAAAGAGTAACTAATGAAAAATATATGATAACTAAAGATTAACTAATGTCAAACATATAATAACTAGAGACAAACAGGTGATAACCAAAGGGTCTCTAATGGCAAACATTTTAATATGTAAATTCTGAATCTGCTAGTTGGCCGAGGTAAGATCTCCGCATCCTGTCCTTGAACCTGATTCCACTAAAGATCCGTCATATACATGAGCTTGGTATACACCTTTGTGCCAAATGCAATTCTCCTGGTGTAGTACTAAAATTTAGGATGCCAGCTGAAGTATAAACCTCATTCCCTGAACGAGACTCAAATTTGCGAAATGTGCTCATTGTAACCTTTGTACTGTTTCTAAATGGGAGATTAATGTTTCTAAATTACACAGATTTTGTGATCACCGATTTCACGTGCTAAATATATCCCAACGAGAGGCACCTCAGATATGAGGATGAGAAGCTTCCGGTATGATGGTTGATTCTCACAGCCGGTGGATATAGAAATGGTAGAGGTCAGCTACCTCCTAACAATGACTGGTCATGCTACTCACGGAAGGGTTGTACCGTGGCTGGTGACGGCCCGACTCAACCTTAGTTCCCGATAGTGTTGTTGATGCGGCGGTCTGGGTTAATCAGATAAATCCGAATGCCTTAGTGGCGGGTCGGAGTAACCGGTTATGGTTGTGTACTAAATATTTTTTGTACACTACATGCTCTTAAAGTTTCGTTCTTCTTTTCTAGCTAGCTTAATCAATTGCCGTATTGAAATTAAATGGAAAATTAAGTTTTGGATAGTATATGTATTGCATTTCTATTTTAATGGAACGGGAAGAAGATCAACGTTAAGAGATCATATCCGTTGCAATAGTTTTCCTACTAGGAATGGTAATGTTTATAAAAAAAAAGACCTTTGCTATTTAAAACCAAAAATGTTTTTGAAAGGAATTAAAGACTCTTACTTACCAGCTGAGTTTAAAATCTCTGGTGCATCACTTTTCTGGTTCTTCTTTGTATTGCAAGAATCTGGCAAGCAGGCTGCCAAAGACAAAGGCAATGACTAAAAGAAATTAAAATCATTATTTAGATTGCAAAAGAAGAAATTCTAGAGAAGACAAAGGCAATGACTGAAAGAAAATAAACAAATTTATGAAACTAAAATTAAAATCTTTATTTAGATTGTTAAAAAAAGTAATTCTAAAGAAGACAAAGGCAATGACTGAAAGAAAATGAACCAATTTATGAAACATAATTTATAATCATTATTTAGATTGCAAGAAAGTAATTCTATAGAAGGACAAAGACAATGACTGGAAGAAAATAAACCAATTTATAAAATAGAAATTAAAATCATGATTTAGATTGCAAGAAAGTAGTTCTAGAGAAGACAAAGGCAAGGACTGAAAGAAAATAAACCAATTTAGAAAACATAAATTAAAATCAGTATTTAGATTGGAAAAAAAGCAATTTTAGAGAAAGACGAAGCCATTGACTGAAAGAAAATAAACCAATTTATGAATCATAAATTAAGATCATTATAATCATTGCAAAAACGTTTATTCAACGGAACATTACCACATTGCCCAATATTAAAGGAACTTGAAGGGTACAGTATCTTCCATGAAAATTCCCAACAGTGATATTCCCTTGATTGCCTTTGGCAGGAGCATAGATTCCAATGCATTCGTCATAGTCTCCAAGCCATCTCAGATTCCCCAATAAAATTCCACTCTCAGGTTTTCCATAAGAATCCAGCACTGAAAAATTCAGAGGAAAAAAATTGCTCAATCTCATTTTTTTTTACTCATCTGGGTATTATGGGAAAAATAGAGTTGGTAATTGCAAATTATTGCAGCAAATTGTTTTCTTTGACTGAATACATTGTTTTATATAAAATATTGTTTTGTTTGACTGAATAAATTGTTTTATATAGAATATTGTTTTCTTTGACTGAATGGAATTATTGTTCCCTCTCCAAATTTTTTTCTAATATTAAGTTGCAACTTAATTGTTTTGCGAAACGTTGAATCAAATGTAACTATTAAAAAAGTTCAATCTGGAACATTCTAATAGCGATTTATTTTCATTTAACTGTAGCCATTTGGCAATATGTGACAAATATGTGAGCGATTTCTGTGCCACTTATGTTAGGTTTATATATCTCTATATATAAAAATTAGAATTTACATTAAGTTGATAAATTTCTTTTTGGGGAGGCAGGGGGAGATTTTTTTTGGACTGATAATAGTTTTTTTTTATAATTTCTATGAAAAATCTTAATAATTTTAAACCACATGATTAGGTGTAGGATTATTATTAATAAATCATAATAATCCGACATATAATATGAATATCATATAGAATATATATTTGATACAGATGGTTTATCAGCAAATTTTTGATCCGTCACATTTTTTACAATAACATCCATTTACAACAATCTGAACATACATACATCTTTATATCCAGCTATAATCAACAAAATGCAATCATTTTTAAACCATTATTCCAAAGACATTACAATGCGAAAATAATTTTTACAAAGTTTTTGATCTTATTATATTGGCCTTTTAATAATATAAATTTAATATACCATGCAATTTTTTCTGAAAAAAGGAACCCTGTAATTTTTTCTCTGAACATTTTTTTTAATAATTTTCAGCAATGCATTTCATTTTTACACTGAAACTCGAATTTTCTTCAATCTTTTATAAAATATTCATTTACACAATCGTAAAATATTACTTCAAATATATTTAAAATATATGAAATTCCATATTTTTATTGTCTTTTTCAAATTATTCACTTTATGAAGTTAATTTCGCTTTAATTATAAATATACTATTCCAAATTTTTGTTGAAAACAATAGAGGAAACCTGATATTTTTTTTATCTCTACTGTTTACCTGAAGAATAAGAAATAAATTTATGATATTTTTTTATATCTGCTGTTTACATGGAAAATAAGAAATGAATTTACGGCATTGCGAAAGATAGCTTTATGATGTCATAGAACTTCAGGAAATTTCAAATTCATTTCATTTTCCTTCTATGAGCAGAACAGGTGTAAGGCTATTGATATTACGCGATTATTATATTTGGTAAGGCTTGATTTTTTAAAACTGTTTTTAAAATTTAAATTTTACAGTTCATTATTTCATATTTTTCAAATTTTTACAGTTTATTATTTAAAATTTTCCAAATTTTATAGTTCATTATGGCACATTTTTCAAATGTCAATGTTCATTATTTCCATAGCAACATCCGTTACTGTGGAAATAATGAACATCGACTTGCACATAACAGAATAATTGAATTTGACCACAACCAATATTTAAGGTAAATTAGTTAGTCGACACTAAGGCAGCCGTATTTATTAAACATAGATACATTATTCATTAAATTTATTTCCTTTTAATATATTTCTTATAATGAATAATGAATAAAACGATCGTTCTAAAGCAAGCATTTATTTTTTCTTCAAAGTTTATTTATTTATTCAGATGTAAAATAAAATGTAAAAGAAAAGAAAAATACATGAATAAAAAATTCTACTGAATAAAATTCTAATGTTTAAAATTCTACTGAAAAGTAAATTAATGAATGCTAAAATAAAAAATAAATTGTATTTTTGTATCAATACAAGACGATTATCTATAAATTAAGTGAAAATTATTTGAAAAAACATAAATAAAATAGAAAAATTCAGTATTTGCGAAGAAATTAATCGAGTAAATAAAAATCTTTACATATGTTAATCAAAGAAGATAAATAAAAAGTTGTGCAAATGACAGCCAAGTAAATAAAATCATTTGTTCAAATATTAATCAATTAAGTAAAATCAAATATTTATCCAATTATCAATCAAATAAAGAAAATCACTTCTATAAATTTTAATTAAGAATCTTTTACAGTTAAATCAACTAAAAAACTAAAGTATATATTCGTATGTCATACAAATAAACAAAGTCAAATATTTATGTTGATATTAATCGAATAATTAAAATGAAATATTTCTAAATATATTAAAAAAATCAAGTAATGAAAGACGATTCAAAAACGATTAATGATTTTTCAAACTTATATTTAAAAAAATCAAGTAATGATTGGTTGAAACTTTAAGCTAAATTAATTTTTTTGCGTGCGTATTAAATTATATCAAAATAAAAACATTTGTATGGATGCATATTTTACACAATTAAAACTTTAATACAATAGAAAACATTTCAATCACAGGAAAACTATTATATATAAATTATCAAATAATAACACACTTACTTTTCATTGACCAGCCACCGGGACTAAAAATATTCTCAAAAACATAATCTAAATCTTGTCCACATTTGCTTGATTCAGATTCCGAAAGCACATCACGTAACATCCGACTGAAAGGAAGCGGCAGAACAAAATTTGGAAGTCCATTTAACAATTTAATATCATCTTCAGACATGTGTTCCAAATTTTCTGATGTTCCAACGTAATCCACAGTTTTTTGTATCCAATTCACTAAATCATAACTCTGAGGGGTGTCCATTTCCTCTTCATTTTGACAATACACCGAGGAGTTAAAAATCACGCTTAGAACAAGAAAAAACGAAAAATATTTAAAATTCGAGCACATTTTTATGCTTTTTTCAAAATTTTAGGCATTTAGTATTAAATAGTCCTTTCAGTGAATATCATAAGCTTATGGTCATATTTAAATGGAGCTGCCTTTAGTTGTTTTATTTATTTCACAAACTATACTAAATCGTGTAACAATGAGGTGATACTGCTTATCTCATGAAATTAAAAACAATGAGCGGGGTGGCTTGTCATGTGTTAAAGAGCCAGTTATCATAACCTAAACCTGATTAAAATTCGTTCAAACGAAGGACTTTTGACTTTAAAATTAGTAAGCAAGGTAAGTTGATTCTTTCTCTTATGTAAAATTTTAAATCGCTTTGCATAATAAACTGGCGTGCAAAACTTAAGCAACAGGTATGTTTTTTGAGATAACTTCACGAGAAATCATCTGAGAGACATGAAATTCAGAAATGAGATACAGCATTTTGTTCTGAAAGACAGATGAAAGCATAGTTGCGCAGAAATAAATACAATGCATACAGTATGGAATAAAAAAAAAGGCTTTATTGAACTCATAGTATCGTTACACATGATTTTCTGTCCAAGAGGAAGAACAGCAAGCAGATGTTCCTTAGTATGGGATATACCTTCCCCTTACTGCAATGGTTGCTTCGCACCGTCTCCCCATACTCAGCACCAGATTGTCCAACAGTTCTAGAGGTAAGAGTGCCCATTCCTCAATCAGCATCTGTTTAAGTTGTCGGGTGTTCCCAGGAGGATGTAATCGTGCCGCAAGGCGTCTCCCCAAAGCATCCCACACATGTTCTATCGGATTTAAATCAGGGGAGCACGCCGGCCAATTCATTCGAGTGATATCTTCACTTTCCAGGAGCTCCTCAACAGCGTGAGTCCTGTGTGGCCGTGCATTGTCATCCATAAAAACGAAGTCTGATCCAATGGCACCTCGGAACAGACGCACATGGGGAAGGATCACCTCCTGACAATAGCGATCTCCAGTTACAGAACCTCTGTCGAAAACGTGGAGCTCAGTCCGCCCGTTCATCATAATGCCTCCCCAGACGACAACTCCAGGACCACCGAAACGGTCTTTTTCCGGGCGTGCTCCCCTGATTTAAATCCGATAGAACATATGTGGGATGCTTTGGGGAGACGCCTTGCGGCACGATTACATCCTCCTGGGAACATCCGACAACTTAAATCGATGCTGATTGAGGAATGGGCATTCTTACCTCAAGAACTGTTGGACAATCTTGTGCTGAGTATGGGGAGACGGTGCGAAGCAACCATTGCAGTAAGGGGAGGGCATATCCCATACTAAGGAACATCTGCTTGCTGTTCTTCCTCTTGGACAGACAATCATGTGTAACGATACTATGAGTTCAATAAAGCCTTTTTTTGTTGGATTCCATACTGTATGCATTGTATTCATTTCTGCGCAACTATGCTTTCGTCATTCTTTCAGAACAAAATGCTGTATCTCATTTCTGAATTTCATCTCTCGCAGATGATTTCTCGTGAAGTTATGGCAAAAAACATACTTGTTGCTTAAGTTTTGCACACCAGTGTACCTAACATTTACGATAAAAACCAGCTTGAATGATCTCCCCAAATTTTCTCCAGGGCGAGTGATTTGGCGATGAATCCCTGACAAGCGTTAATAGTATCCAAAGAAATCAAATTTGTGTTTTAGACTCAACCGATAGAAACAAAAAAACAAACAAAAATGGACACAAAATTACACTTGTAATCACGAAATCCCACACAACATTGATATATTTAAGTCATTGCGCTTTTGAGTTATCGCGTTTACATGTTTCTGAAAGTACAGGCCGACAGACAGTCAACACGTATTTGGATTTGGCTCAAAATTTGATAGGTGTTTTCACTCTAGCTATTAAATCTATATGCCAAATTGTATTTATCTAGCCATCTTCGTTTTGTAATTATCCTGTTAACTAATATTCGAATAGTTGGACAAACGGACTTCCTCTAACTAGATATTACTCAAAATCTGATAGAAATCTGCAAATTTGGTGCATTATATGTAACAAAAATGGTGTATTGTATTCAATTTTCAACCGAATAGCTCAAAGAATTTTTTAGGTATTTTTGTCACAGACAAACAGACGCACATTTTGCAAAAATGTGTTTTTGAAACTCAGTAAGGTTTAAAAGTGAAGATTCGTCAAAATCTATATTTCGAATTTTTTCACAATTACTATACTTTTTCTATAGTATGTTATGAGAGATTATAAGAGAAATTATCTTTAATAGAATAAAAAGAGTTATTGGAAAAGGAATATTTATAGAATATATTAATTACTAAACCGAATTTGTGCATAGTATTATCGTTTCTAAAATTTATAAACCAAAATTAAATCATACTAGAAAATAAAATTATATAAAAAAATTATACATTGTTCACAATTATTTTATAGATTTTTCATTGAATCAATAGGCCACCACATTTCGGAAATGGAGGTGTCATCTAAGTGGATTGCAGCGAAAACAAAATCGTTAAAGGGTTAGTTAATGTATTCGCCCGAAGATTTTTCCACTTAATGTCTGGGTTATTTTCTGCTTAGTTTCGTGATGACAATAGATTATACTCTTTAAAGGTCTTCCCGATGAATGATTGGTGAATTAATTATTCCCGGGGAATTTCAAATCTACATCCGTGAATTCAAGCCCATATACCAAATTTAATTACTTTTGTTTGCCGGCCTTTAACATACGTTAACAATGTTAAAGAAACTACGTGAAGTATCATCATGTTTAATTTAAATAATCATGGCTTATGTACCATATTATTGACGATTTGGTGGATGGATCAAGAATGTTCTGGAATTCGAAGTTCTCAATATGTGGATATAATAGATGATATGGAGATTGGGATAGATTTGAGATTACTTATTTCATGTTACTGCACTGTTTAAAAGTAGATGATATTTTTGAATGGATATTTGTTTTAAATTCCAATAATTGTTATGCAGAAAGATAATTGAAAAGAAAGTTATTTGGCTTTACGGAGCTTTTACTGTAATGTTAAGGAACCTAGCAACAGGCATTATACCATTTATTTGTGAATAAACAATTCGTTGATTTCTCTATATTTTAATCTTAAAATGCCATTGATATTAAAACAATTAAAACAATAATACTTGTTTGTGGAAAACTTGTTAAAAATAAGTCTTCCGGTTGAGGTTTTTTCTTTTTCTTTTAACTATAAAATACTTTCCTGATACTGAAAACTATGAATTTATTATTTATTTATATACCACAAATATTTTTAAACAAAAAAGCTAGAAGTAACCATTTATCACCTATGTAGGAATGAAACTGTTTATGAAATATTTGGATTTAAAATTTCCCTTCTTCCTTATAATTGTCATATGGACTTTTATATCTTTTGTAATAGTTTGTCTTCGAAAACGGCAAAAAGAATGCATATAACTTCATGAAAATTAATGTGAAAGTAATAATATATTTGATCACTTCTACCATAAAAAATTCTACAGATATGCCCGCTGCTTATATTGCTTTTAGTTAGGAATATTAATAACTTCTTGATTTTTCAAACTCAAAATCATTTTATGTACAGTGAAATACAATTACACAATCATTTTATGTAATTGTAAAACATTTAACGATTAGTATAATTACAAAACAAAACAAAATACTTCTACTATATAAATGAGCATCACAAAAAGTTTTGGAAAAGTGTAGAAGTTTCGTGGCACATGAGTAAGTATTTATATGAAGGTAGGGTGACCTAATTTACTCACGACATAAATGGTCCAAAAGAATGTTTAGTCTCTTCTGTTTTGCAGAATTCAAATTTAGGAAGTTAATGCATCTTAAGCATCGTCGTTTCTTTCAACAAGAGCCTTTTCATACAGGTGAAAAGAGCATTCTTCAAGGTAACTTAGGCTAACAGGTTGAAATAAAAATGAGAGAAGTAATACTGTGACCAAATATTTCTCAAACTCTTTGAGATATTCTTTCATGTAGTATTCTAGAATATAGGATTCTAACAAGTGCCAAAAGCTTAAATGGAAATATATTTATATGTGGAAAAGCACTTTACAAATCCTAACTTCTTTTTCTTCTTGATGAAACAGTTATTCACCTGTTTTGACTAATCTTTATGCCTTCAATCATAAAGCAGTAAGGGATACTACAATTACAATCCACCATTGTTTCTAAATATTTTTAGAAGGATATCCATTCTACAAATTCTTTAGAGACTTTCACCCTTTCTATGCATATCTCTCGCCTTTTTATAGCTGTGATTTACATTGTTGGTGAACAATCGGAATCATGACTCATCTCATGATATATGAACACACTGAGTATAGTAAAATTAATTTAGAACATCGTTATACGATTATTTTATCTCACCTAAAATTAATAAGAAAGAAGCTTTCATATATATTGCACTAATAATTTTTATAAAGATGTTGGTATTAATAAATATTCTGATTTTTTTTAAATTCAAAACAATTACAGCAAAAAAGAGTTTTTACATTTCCCATTAACAGAACTTTTACATTTACATAAATTTATCATAATTCTGATTCATTTTTACATTTGTAACCGTAAATTACTTCATTTATATGACGAAAATGTTTGGATATATGTTACATTCATCGCTGAAAAAAACTTGATTTCTTCTGGAAGCAGATATCACTTTTGAGGACACCGATAATTGAGGAGCTGACAATTACCGTAAAGAAGAGTTTACACAATTTCCATTCAAAGACGTTTACAGTTATATTTGATTTCATCCCAGTTCCGATTTATTCTTGATACTTATAAACGATAAATACATCTTTTATATGATGAAAATCTTCGTATATACGTTATTTTTGACGTTGAATATGCTTTCTGTCTTCTGAAAGCAGATATCATTACTTCGGAATATGTGAACCGTGACACGGAGAGTTGAGTAATTGACAATTACCTTTAATAAAGAGTTTATACTGTTACAAACCTGCAATTCTGCTTCCCAGCATAGTTGGCTCCATCATCGGAAGGAATGTTTTACAGTCATCTGTATTGGACGGTGTCCGAGTGTCGCGTCGGAGGTCCCAGAGCTTGACGACAAACTTGGTGACCATATGTCGACTTGGCGACAAATTTGGTGACTTTGGTGCCAAAATAAATTATACTCGAAACATCAAGAATTTTCCCGATCCGTCCATTAGGAACTGAGATACGCCTCGAACGTTCCTGATTGGTTGAGAGGCTTCTATCCCCGCCTCCTGAGACCTATAAAAGAGTCTGCAGCTGCCAGAGTAGGAGTCGAAGAAGTAGTAGTCGTAATCGGAATCGACGGAGCGGAGTAGTAGGAAACGACAGAGTGGTCGTATTCGGAATCGACGGAGAGGAGTAGTCGGAAGCGACAGAGCAGAGTAGTCGGAATCGACGGTGAAGAACTGGTCTTCCAGGAATTAGCAGAGCAGCGACGGAGTCAAGCTAGTGCTGAACTAAGCTGTGCGCTACTGTCTGCAGTAGAGTCTTGTTGTATGCTGCACGTCTCGGCTGAAGATAATCATCTTCTATGCTGTATATAGTTGTCGTTTTTGTGCTGTCCTGTGTGTCTTCGTGTAAATAAACGTTGTTGTTTCTTTTTCTACTGCCACCTGCTGATTGAGCATTCTCCACACCATATAACTTCCACTATCCAAACGAACCCCGGAAATTTCGAAACAATACATTTTTCATTTACCCGACGTTTACATTTACACATTCTCAATGATTACAACCGTAAAATGCTTCGATTATATGAGGAAAATCTTCGTTTATATATTATTTTCGACGTTGAATATACTTTCTGTCTTCTGAAAGCAGATATCATTATTTAGGAATATGTGAACCGTGACAGGGAATTTGGAATTACTCTGAATTATTATAGAATGAAACAAATAACACTATACTAATTTACAGGATTAAAAATTATTCCATTATTATTATCTTGCTTTAGAATTCCATCGAGAAACTTCACACTTTTGTAAACCAAAACAGTAATGTAAAAGAGTTCAATGAATTTGGTTCAAATCATAACTCTTATTTAACTCTTATAAACAATCAGAATTACTCTTATAAACAATCAAATCTACGATTTCGAGATTTTCTTAATTAAGCATCAAATCACCTACACATAAAGCGTATTGAAACAATAACTGCATAATTTGTTCTAAAGCTATGCAATAAAAGTAAATGTTTAATTTTTCTTAAGAAAATGAGACATTTATCTTTAAAAATTAAATATTTATGTTAAAAGTTTAATTTTAAAGTTTAATATTTTTTCAATTGTATCTAGTAATATGCTAGTACTATTTTTAAAATTTCAAATTATTATTTTTTAAATGAATTTGAATTAGTAGCATTAAGTTTGTGATTATGTGGTTATGCTTATAATAAATTTAATTTTACATCTTTTTCATTTATATGGTTTTGTAATATAAATCTCATGAAGCATGTATAAATGATATTTGGCTGCATTTACAAATTGGAATACATATATCATTAAACAAAAATCAAGAAATTAACCATATTTTAATACTTTTGCTTCCTCTTATACGAAGTATACAAAGTAGAAATCGTTTAAACTCGACATTTTGACGTAGTTTCAAATTTCAAATCTCCCCGAGTTAAAAAAAAAAAAAAAAAAA
This sequence comes from Argiope aurantia, assembly GCA_026543865.1. NCBI lineage: Eukaryota > Metazoa > Arthropoda > Arachnida > Araneae > Araneidae > Argiope > Argiope aurantia. Next base: position 16,892 of record JAPMOR010066143.1, read on the forward strand.
TGGGGGGGATTAGGACAATCAGATAAATGTGGGGTGGGAATAGGATGTCTATCTGTACGTCTTTATGAACACTATAATTCAAAACTGTTCTGAACTAGACAGATAAAATTTGGTATGTGGCCAACTTTACACCAAATTTATATTTCTACTAAATTTTGAGCGAAATTCATTCAAGGGAAATCTGTCTGTTCGGCTGTCCGTTTACAAGTCAACTTTATATCTACAAAGTGAAAAAAAACTAAATATATACAATTTAGCACATATGTTTAACATCTAAAATGTAGATCCACATCAAATTTTGAATCGAATTTGTCAGATGATTGATCATCTATCCGTCCGTACTTTCACATGTATGCGAACATGATAACTTAAAATAATTAATTAACACGGCTAATCTTGTGACTTCATCTCAAATTTCTTATCAAATTTTGGCTGCAATTATTCGAAAATAAGAATTCAAAATACACGTTATGTTTCCAGTGCTTGTGCATTAATTGCATCTAAACGATTAATCACCAAACAAGCTGCCAAAGATAATATTCTCGCTAATAGCATGTAGTTAATTAAACATAAGTATATTTTTAGAGAGTATACAACAACGTTATGGGAAGACTATTCTCGATCGCTTTTATATAATAAAGCAAAAATCGATTTGATCAATCATAAAATCCTTCAAATCGAATTTCCATATCGGAGTTATATGATATCACGCGACCGGTACGACCGGAGTTTAACCCCCTGCTTGGCGCAATTTTCAAAAATCGCCAACTCGCCAATAACGGTCTTGTGCCGTGTTTTGCGAAATGTTCAAAAGCGAGGGAGCAGATGTCCAATCATAGCGCATAATAAAGGCAAAAGATAATAAGTTTGCCAGTTTACAGAAAACGGAAGTTGCCAGCTTTGGTGCGTTATTTCAATTTGGCGATGAAGGGGGTTAAACTCCGTGGTTCACCCCACGTGACCTTCAGCATGGTTGACACTCGTTTTTATGTATACTTAAAATATAAGTCGGGAAATTGAGCTCTCGAACTCATAATTGAAAACAATGCGTTTTTGAATTTATATATAATATGTAGCGACTCTTTATCGATAAATATCTTTTCAAGTTTCCGTGTGTTAGTAATAATCAGCGTTTTAAAAGATCAAAAGAAGTTTCATATTTATCGATGTAGGAAGACACATATCGGTGATAAAATGATAAGAAGCGAAATTCATTGTTTATTTTTAGTTGATAGCATTGTATAAAAACTTTACTAAAAACCACTTTTTCTCAAAAAATTTATTGAAGGATGATGTTTCTCTGATAATGACATTTTTTTTAATTCTTTATTAAAAAGAAGAAAATAATATTGTTGACAGTTGCACTAGTGGATATTTTGCTTTTACAATAATACATATTTTTTCGATTGAATAACATAATGAATTTATGTTTCCAAAAATGGGCTTTGGTGATTACTTGTCAAATTCGAGGTGCGCATTGTCATAAAAACTTTTGAAAAAATTTTAATGCTCGATGAATTAGAATGTTAGAAATTCATCATTTGTAATTCAGATCGAAATGACATGTGAAAAATAATATTCAATAAATACTATCGTTTGACCCTAAATTTCAATAAATATCTTCATAATTACTGATAAATAATAAGTTGATACTGATGAATAGAAGTTTCTTGTAGTGATAAATTACAAATTTAACAATGATGTTCACCTGATGTGTGATGGATGACAAATTAATAAGAAAAATATCCTGAATATCAGTGGAATTCACGATACTATGTAAAGTTTTTATAATATTTTCTTGGGTTTTATTCATTAAGATTTAATAAATTTTATGATGCAAAAGCTGTTTGAATTCTAATAAAAATACACCTTTCATTGATCGTCAATGACTATATTATCAATGATCGAATATTTTTAACCTAAAATGGAATTTTAAACTAATTTTTATGTACACTAAACTTTATTGATTATTATTTAATACAATATTATTATTTATGGATTATATTTGATATAATATCATAATTGAATGATTATATTCGATGTAATATTATTGCTGATTGATTATATTTGATATAATATTATTATTAAATGATTATATTTGATATAATATTATTATTGAATGATTATATTTGATATAATAATATTGTTGAATGATTATATTTAATATAATATTAAATATTACTTGTTTCCACTTTACAGTTTTATAAAATCTCATGTTACCCATTCGCTTTTCCATAATATTGTTATTTGTAAACTTTATTTCATTAAAAACAACAAAATAAAATCTAGTGCTTTAAATATCACATCTTCAGTGTGATTCAAAATAACCATGGAATGGTCTCCCAGAAACTTTCTTGTATACTCTTCAATAGAGAACTTGAATAAATCCTCTGAATTAAAATAATGCCTTTGGGTAAGGCCGCAAATATCTTATATGGCATCGGTGAACGAAAGTTACGAAATATAAATCTATAGCGTGAATCGAGCATTTTTACTGAATATTTAGCAAAAATATGTATTTTGGACAAATTTTGACATAAATCTACAGGTGTAGTCACAATATAACATATCAAATTCTATTCAATTAAATAATTTTATTTATGAGTTATTACATTTATATGCATGCGAAAGCACAGACCGACAGATGATCAACTGTTTGACGAATTTGATTCAAAATTTGATATGCAGCTAAATCTGCATATCAAATAATATTTATCTATATTTTTATGTTTTGTTCACTTTTACGCTTGAGTTCACTTTTATTCGAGCAGACAGACAGACAAACAGTAAGTCTTTCTGTGCATGAATTTCCTTCAACGTTTAATAAAAATCTATAAATTTGGTCGAAACTCCGCATACCAAATTTCAGCCATCTAGCTTAAAGACTTTTTACTTATCACATTCATTCGTAGCATATCGTAAAAACAGAAAGATTTAATAGCAAAAATGTGTTTCTCGAACTCAGTGAGGTTTGAAAGTGGACATTCATCAACACCTCCATTTCAAATTTTTTGATGATTGCAATATTTTCTCTATACTTCGTATATGAGAAAGTAAAAATGAAAAAAAAAAATTAAGGAAACAGAAACAGTTTCTGAATTTATTCAATGCAAACAATTTCTAAAAAAACTAATATTTCAAAGGCATAAATTTTCTATTTTTTTTTATAAAAAATATTGTTGTTGAATAGGTAATAACTGGCTTATGTCGTATCTATATATGCATTAAACAAAATGATAAGCTTCAATAATAGGAATAAGCTAATTAGAAGATATAAAACAAGCCCAATCAATGAAAATAATTATGATTTTTTGAGAATAGAAAAAAAATATTGCATATGAAAAGAATGGTCTTAAAACAAATGTGATAAATTTAAGATTTAGAATTATTTGATATTAGAGATATATATTCATAATAAAATAATATCCATATAAAAATGCGATATTTTATTTTTGAGAAAATTCATTTAAATACATTGTTGTTGTTGTTTTTTCGGGGTTTTTTTTTTTCGATTTCTCCTTTTTTACAAGCTGATACCTAATACTTCATCAAGAGGCTGATTTATTTCTGATAAGTTTTTCCAGTCTTATCAAAGGGGATTCAAACAACAAAGATGTCACCATGGCAACGGCGTAAGAAATAACAAGGTAACCAAGAAATAACATGACCTGAAAAGGAAAGAAAGAAAAGCATATAAGAATTCAAATAGATTTTTATATTTGTATATAAAACACTCTTTCGAAATTTTAATTGTTCCAGAACGTGTGAAAATATTTGATTTGCGTCTTTATATATTTTGAATATTTTTATAATATCTTTCGGAAGTATCTTAATGTTTTCAACTAATTATCAAAAATATAACAGTTATTAGGAAACATAATCATATTCTTGATGTATTTAAAATTTTCGATAGTTTATGCAAATGTTTCTAAATATGGTCCTTATCCAATTCTCTTAATTCATCAGTGTTACGAAAATTACAAAAAACAGATAAATTTATTGTCAATTCCATATTTTTATATTATGAAGTCAACCAAGTCATACTAACTGTTACAATGTAATCATAAGCTTAATCATTAAAATTAATTCAACTCACTAAGAAATTCAGAAAACACTGTTTATCCTACTATTATTTAAATGAAACGATATAATTTTATTGAATTTTCTTCTTACTGCTTTTTCCTATATGGCATTTTTTATTCTTTAAAAATCTTTAGTTATCACACGGAGTTTATTTTAAAAATTAGAATATCAGAAATAGCAGATTAAAGTCAAGTCAAACATTATAATAATCTGTCATCTCCGTATACTAAGCACAAAATAAATTTTCTTAATTTGTCACAAAAAGATAAACGCTTCATGCAGCATCTTAAAAATCTGGAACGCATTCTTGATTTTAAGAACAAAATTCCTCTTGCAATATATTACGAATTAAGTTTAAGATATAAAATTAAGATGTAATGTCTAAAGGGTTGGTGGCGCTGTGTGTATTTGCTTTCATTAATATATATGTTACGACCAAAACCTGAAATCGGCCAGGTTGCGAACTGGCCAACGTTGCTGTAAACTTACCGGCCAATGCCCGATTTTTTCTTGATTTTGGGCTTCGGCCGGCCAATTCGCGAAGTGGCTTGGGACGATCGGCCAAAGTAGGAAGAAAGGAATCAAGAGCACACTATTAATAATTATTATTATCAAGAGCACACTATTAAAAATTATCATCAAGAGCACACTATTATTTTACACA
>JAPMOR010066143.1:21648-50149 GCA_026543865.1 Argiope aurantia
TATTAAAAATTATCATCAAGAGCACACTATTATTTTACACACTATTAAAAATGAAGTATTTAAAAATGAGTACTTCTGTGTATTGCTTTTTTTTTAAGTACAATTGTTTCAGAAACGAGTTCAAATATGACACCTCTGAGTTAAAAATAAGTTTGCAATATGTAAAAATATGATCTCGTGTTATTCTGTTCTCATATTAAAGCCATAATAGAAATTATTCAGTGAACGTATATGCTGTAACAACGTGATAGCGTGAAGATTAGATGTGCGCCCTTCAAAATGAACGAATTATATCTTGAGCAAAGGCGTTGTGTATCGTGTATGAATACAAAGGCAAATTGAGTACTCAATTTTCAACTACCTTTAAGGGTGATCCTTACTCTTTTTCTGCTCCATGGACCTAATGTTAAAAATCCCAGATCACATTGTCTCTCGAAATATCGCTTCAAAAAATATGAAGTTTTTTTTGCAAAGGCAAATAGCAAATATAAGGGCTAATTAAAATAAATATAAGGAAAAATAGTTTTGTTGTTAATATCATTTAAAGACATTTCTTTGTTGGCCCCATCTGCCGAATTTCACCAACAACATGTCCTTATTTATATTTTATAATAAATGTCATTATATTTATTTACCACTAGTCACCTTTGGCGACCAGCCGGTTCGCAGTATTAATGATCGCTAAAATTTTCAATTAATGTAACTTGTTCTCTTAGTAGCGTTTTCTGCAAAAGATTTTTGAGCTTCATATTTTGGTACTTATATGATTTAGTCATACTTTTATGTAGACCTTAAACAGTTCTGTTCATTATAATACTTATCACTTTCTCTAATGTTCTGTCAGCATCCATAAAATTTCTACTTTAAATTAAAGTGGAAATGTTAAACTGCAATCAATATAAAAGCTTTTTATACTGAAGCTAACCATGTCTTTTTTTAAATATGAAAATTGAAATCAGAGTCGTTCGGCATTGAATTTATATGTGCACTGCAGAATAATTTATATAATATCTAAAAGAATAATTTAGCAAAAAATTTCTCTGATTCATCGTAAAATCAATTTTTTACTTTCAAAAGACTTAAATGATGCAAATAAAAATATTTTATTTTATTTCAGTCAATAAATAAACTTATGAAAAAATTACGAATTTTAAATTTTACAGTCCTTTGGTCCCAAGGAATCCTATTCTGCGAAATACTCTTGACACTTCAACTTTTAAATAAATAATTAAAGGTCCCTATCTTCTGCGATAAATCTGACCGATTTATGAAGTTTTTATGTATCACTTTTAGAACAATCAACATTATTATAATCGCAGGCCAATCACTGTCGAGAAACCCTGGCAGAAGATTAGTGTATCTTCATTGAGGCAGTCGGTGAAGTAGTCTAAAATCGCCAGTTTTTTTAGAAGAGTGATATTCAAATTTAATAAATTATTCAGTCTTAATGAATGATTTTGTTGATTGTATATATAAATTAATATATTAAATATATTAAAATATTGGTGTCTCAAGAATATTTTGTTAAATATGATTCAAAGGGCAGTGGACCTATGTAAAAATTTAAAATTCCTAATTCATCGGAGCATTTATTGACTAAAGTTACATTAAATATAATTATTCAGTTCCTTTAGACCATTTTGTTAACAAGTGTATGCCCCAAATTAGCTGATGGTCGCTGATTAGAATGATTATCCTAAGTATATTAAACCATGTTTGACTTAAATGAAATTCTTTTATTGAATTAGTAATATAAGTATAATCAAAGCTCATAGAAAACTTTTACTCCTTTTATAGAAAATATCGTATTTCGTTGTTTTTTTTTTTTTTTTCATTTTATACAGACACCTGCTGAAAATTACAATTTTATTTATTAAATTTGCAATAATAGTTGATTTATCATTTAATTTAAACTTCTATCAATGTGATGGCAACACGTTGATAAAAGCTAATTTTTTTTAATTTGACGTGCTCGTGCAGATTTAATTTTATTTTTATTTTGAGTGAAATATATTATTGTAAAATATGGTTAAAATATTTCTTAAAAAATTCGTTAAAAATCTAAGCATAATTTATAAATTAAAACATTGGTATCATTAAAAAGATAATTTGTTGCGCGTTAATTTGATGCAAAAATCGATTTTGTGCTGTAATATTTCTGAAGTTATAACGACAAAACGTCGAAATTACACTTAATTTTTAATTAATTAAAATTTTAATTATAAATTTAAAAAATAGCTTCAAGGTGCACATTTCCGATCTCCAATATATATACATGCCAAATTTGACAACTGTATGCCAAACGGTTTGGACTGTAAAGCTCCAATACACACAGAGATTGAGCTTTTTTTTTAAGTACAGATAATCACATCGGGCTTTGGCCAAGGATTCCCGACCACTTCGCGAAATGACCAGCCAAAGTAGAATATACAATATTAATTGCAAGTACTTCGGACTTTGGCCAAACTTCTTGGCCAGTTCGCGAATTGGCCAGCCAATTCGCGAACTTCCAATTGGCCGAACATCAGTCAGGCCAATTGGCCGAACTTCGGGCTTCGGCAGTAACATATATTAAAATGTCTTTCTTGTACATTAGACACTTCTGTAAATACCTAGAGTAATAAACATATGCATTTGAGATCTTTGCAGTTTTCTTTTAAGAAGGAATAACTCCGTATGCAGACTAGCTACAAGGAATGAGGTTTTTTTCAGAATATCCCGAAAAGACGAATATTTCAAAACAAATATAGAAGATGGTTATGAATTTTTATGAGGGAACATTGAATATGGTACTGTAAAATTTTTACTATAAAACTGCGATGTTTTATTTAATTGTAACAGCTGGAACAATAAATTCAAAAATAGTGATTTTACATTCGATTGTTACTAAAATGCAATTAACGAAGGAAATATTTAATTCGTTCGATTGATTCCATGAACTCAAATCGATCATGAATGTCCAATGTCAATTCTGAAACTACATAAAGGATAGAGTTTTTTTTTTTTTTTTTTTTTTTTTTTGCACCGGTAGTAAAAGATACTGAAAGACTCAAAGTTAGGATCAAAGATGCTACATCTAGTTACAGAGCCGAAATATTGTTTCTTACTTCTACACTAGTGAAGATATTTTAATTAAAATTTTCGAAAGTGGTACATTTACTTAAAGCAATCATTTTCTGTACAGGAATGTATGGGTGCAAGCGACACATATAAGAGAGGAAAAGAAAGACAAATCGTTTAATGATGATGTCGTTTATAAGTGCATTATTTACAAGAACTGTTCAAAATTGCGTACAACAACAGCGATACAGTTAAACAGCGTCGGTGGAGCGATTGACGTATCTAACAGCTACTGCTAACCGCAACTGCCAAAGATGCCAGATATTTCACGTATACGTGAAGAAATTGCGGTTAATCGAGCAACGAGATTCTCACCTGCGTCAGATGGGAGGATATACATAAGACTTTTCGGAAGGGCCCGTAAAAAGTAATTGAGGTTGAATAAATCGGGAGATCGTGGTGGCCAAAAGCCTCATTCATCATGCTCAGTTCATCGCACTTTAAAACTTTCTGCTCTCTTTCCTTTCTATTAACTCCATTTATCTTACCTTTCATATTCCTTTGTGCATCACAGCGTCACTTACTACCATACTCTCCCATCACAATGAATTATTGTTTTAAATAAATGTATGACTGGTGAAAATTTCATAGTGTAGAAATTAGAAGCTAAATATTTGTTTTCAGTTTAAATGATACTCCCTCTATTGATGATTAAAGAGGTGGATGGGGTGTCTGCGTTTCCTATGCGAGTACTATTCGTATCTATGTGGTTTACCTCCCCTCCAAGTTTGGACCATGAATTTGGAAACACCCTGTATATCGAAACAACTATATGAAATTATAATAGTTTTTTTACAATATTTTTCTATAATAAGGGAAAGATTTTATGACTACCATATATAATTCTTTTATTAAAAATTTAGATGAGTAATTCTTAACAAGGCAAAAATTCCATTTGAAAACTCTAATGAAGTAAATATTCCTTAAAAAATATAATTCACGAATCCTTTAAATTAAATAAGTATTCTGAAATTACAAATAAAAGTTTTCTTTCGATACCAAATAAATATTATTCCTTAAAACGAATATATAATCTAAGCATACTAAAAGTTAGTTAATAATTTTCTGCGATAGGAATAAAAATTATCTTAAGATATTCAAAAAAAAATGAATGTTCCTAAACGAGTATGCAACACTAACATGCCGAAATCAAATAAGCATTCCTAACTTAGGAATCAAATTCTTTTCGGATATCCGAAAGAATAAATTTTTCTGAAAGAATATAAAATCTATGGATCTTGAAAAATATGTTAACAATCTTGATTTTGGAAAGAAAAATTCACTATAGATACGTCCAAGAATATTAAAAAATCAAATGTACATATTATGCACACATTTGATAAATAATTTCAAGTTTAACAGCAAAAGATTTCTTGGGATACCGTGAAATCATAAGCACTTTTATTTGAATGTAGAAACAGTACTTATATTTTTATGATGCAATCAGGTACTGCTTTTATTTTAAAATAAATAGTTAATGAAATTGCATCGAATAGCTCTTACTATACAAAACTGTCAATAAACCTTCTGCTATGAGACATTCATAATTAAATGCGATTATATTAAATAATAGCTTACTGTTATGAATTGACTTTCATTCATTATCGAATTAATAGATATGAACAATGCCTATCATGGACTAATGGCCATTTATCGTACTGATAATAACTGATAAGCCACTTACAAGTGACATTCATATTTAAATACAATTTTATAAAATGATTATTCGGGATTACAAACTTTCCTATTCGACATGTGAATGCCTCTCAAAATTTAATGATCATTTATTGTACTCATGACGATTAATAAACCACTTACAAATGACATTCGTATTTAAATGTTATTTTATGAAATGATTATTCAGTACTGCAAACTTCTGTGGTTTATATTGTATTACATGTGAATGGCTCTCAAAATGTAATGGCCGATTAGTATACTGATAATTACTGATTAATTTTCCACAAGACATTCATATCTTAATAATTGTATCAAATAATAACCCGGGTGAATAATAGCGAATTGTTTGTGATTCGATTGTGAATTTGACATGAAAAATGCTTTTTCATGATATAATGGCCATTTATTGTATTGATATCTATTGACAAGTCACCTTTCAAGTGACTTTCAAAGTTAAATACATTTATATCCAATAATTACTAAGCATGACTTGCTATGGGATGTATATTAGACATAAATGATGTCTATTTGGTCTAATGGCCATTTAGTGTACTATCCATGTGTGCAAACAGATTATCTATCTTAAATAAGACAAAAAAATTTTTTAAATTTATCTTTATTCAGTTTTTATACTTTATTTATATGTTTGACAAAACCTACGATTTTTATTGAAGTTGTGCAAAGAAAGCAAACCTATTGTTGTTTTAAATCTGTAAACAAATATTCATTTGTTAGAATTTAATTACAAATATATAATGGTAATAAGTATTACAGTATAAAATTCGAAATTTTTACGCAATGGAAACAATTTTATATTCGCCGAATTAAATTTGAAAGTGGAAAAAAAATTAATTTAGGAACCTGAAAGAAATTATTTGATACTATTTTATTAATTCCTGAAATTCATTTAAAAACTGCTTATGAAATTTTAGCTTTTCAACCTAAATAAATTATACATTTCAGAAATCAATAAAAATTTAATGATGTTAAAAAAATTTTTAAGATTATTTTTTATATTATTATTATACAGCAAAAATGTCCCAGTTTCCTTTAAATATATATTTACAAAGATTGAACAAAAAAGGATTAAAAATATATATATTATATGTTAGATAAATCATCGTACATACCGTATTGAAATGATTAAAATTAATGAATGTTCTCACAGAAGATGAATATGTTGTCGCAACAATCGGATGAAGAAGGTATGCGCAATAAGTTAAGCGACTCAGAGGAATTAAAGCCTTCCATGATAGAATGCTGTTCACAACCCCTGGAAAAAAAATGTCAATCCTTATGTCAAAGTGATCTCTTAAAGTCTCTTAAAAAATTATAATATTTACTTTTGACTTTAAAATGATTGTTTCACAACAAAGCAAGAGATATCAAAGAATTTTAGAATGTTTTACAGATAGATACAAATCTTGATAGTCTTTTGTTGAATTGCTTACAAACAAAAACAAACCTTAAAGTTTTAAATAATTTTGATTCTCAAAATTTTACACAAATTAATGATTTTGAGATTATATAGGTACATATGTAAACGAATTTGCATAGTTTGTTAGATAGGCAAAGACTCGTTCATCATATTTGAGTTGATAAATTTTGATATTTGCTTTTGCAGCGAGTAAAATTAAAGCAAGTAATTCAAGGGGAAAATGTCTTATTTTATAGAAAAGAAATGTGTACTTTATCCCAATAAATATGGATCATATATATTTTTTAAGTCTTATTTACAAAAAGGAGACGACGCTTGAGATGTTTTTATGTATTTTAAAGTAAAATCCTCCTTTAAATTTCTAAATAGTTATTTTGTCTCCTGGGGTATTCTTTTAATGATGTAATAGTATGTTCCCAATAAGCACAAAAAAATTATTTTATTTTATTCAAAGCTCATCGTTTTACCTGCGAAGTAGCAAAAGGCAGTGTTCTATCAAAAAGCATTAATTTATCTCAATTAATGTATTTAAAATATGAAAAAAAATAAATAAACCGTGATTGTAAAATAATTTTAAAAAAACATTTATCCAAATTATTGCTTGTTATATTTGAAGATTTCTGTTGATAACGCTTAACAGTTTTATCTATATACTCAATAGGTTTGCGTTTTAAAACATAAGCCACAGTGATGAAACCCCGAAATAATGAGCTGGCGAAGTATAATTTCGAAAATAATTCGAAAAAAATTTGCTTTGAAAATTCGATACAGAAACAGAATTATGAAACTTTTTCTCATTTCTTTACGAGCGGTCGCAACTGTTATGCCAACATACGATTAAGATATCACTTCTCCTGTTGAACCAATTCGTTTCTATACTAAACACTTTGTTGATCATTTTACTCCCCTATTTTAAACAATCCTTTCATACATTATAGGTATTTTGACTATTCACTAGGAATTACTAGAACAATTACTAGAGGGGTAGTCAAAATACCGAAGAACCTATCTTTTAATTGTTTGAAAAAAGAACAAAGCATCTATGTTTATTCTTTGAAATCTCGTTGATTTAAAGTAGTTTCCTTAAATCAATTATATAAAGATTAAAAACTGAAAAATTCATTAAACAATTCAGAAAATGCATTTAACATAACATACATTCAACAGTTCTTCAGTTAACAGTTTTAACAGTTAAATGCATTCCAAAATGCATTTAACAGTTAAAAACTGAAAAATGCATATAACAGTTTCATACTCGATGTATAGTTAACTCACCTCCTTGACCAATGACACACACAAAAATAACCCATCCTAATCCCACTGAAAACCCAATTCGGCTGAGAGCGTTGTAGAAAGAAGCCCCAACGGTGGTGACGTCACGATGGTATAAACCAAACTGGCAAGTCAGAGTTATGCCAGATGCAATTAGCCAACCCACGGTTAAGGTTACCTGCGAAAAGAAATAAGAGGTAACAAGAAAAGTTATATTAAAACTCATAAGTTTTTAATTATGTGCATTTTTATATGAGTTTCCGTGTATTATGTCGAATCACAAAAAATTGTTTTGGGAATTTCTGAATCTTAGAGATGTACCAAAAATCTTTAGAATGCAATTATAGGTTTTTAAGAAATATGTTTCAGTTTTAAAATTCTAGAAACATTTTTTATTTTCTCATATAAATAAAATATATAAAATTAAAGTATTGAAATAATCAAATAAATGTAATAAAAATATTTTTTTTAAAAAGTGTACTTCAGTTAAATGAAAATATTTAAATGAATTATTTTCTACATTTCAGATTTTAATTTATATTTAATTATTTTAAATATTAAGGATTTTTTTAATAATATTTTTTAATTTATTTACTACTAGATGGCACTACCAGTATGGAGTCAAAATTTAATTTGTTAATCAATTCACTCATAATCAAGTACTAAAGATGTTAAAATAGATTTTTTTTTAAATCAAAAACGTAAATATTTTAACACATCGGAATGAGGAAAAACTAGAATGTATTATTTTAACATTACAAAAACAAATGTAAGAATTAAATGTAATAATTAAATATAAGAAAAAAAGTCCGATTTTATTCACTTTTAGTTTTGGTGAGTCTCAGCGTTTCGTATAAATACAGAAAACAATTCTGAAATTAAGTCTGTTCATAAACACGAAAGCTCAAAAACACACCGAACTAGATAAAAGAGTATGGTTGTTTATTGTTATAAATTGATATCAAATTATGGATTAGGTCCTTCAAAATCGATTAGCCAGTTCGTTTCTACAGTAACAGGGTATCGTAAAAATGAAAGAAGGTAGATAGGTGGGTTTTAGCATCTTCATTGAAAACAACTCTTCATTGAAACTAGAGATCTGTATCTAATTTGAGACTAAATCAAATAAAAGATAGAATTTCTGCGTACTTGTCTACATGTGTCTATATATAAATTCTTTAACTAAAAGTCACCGAAAGCAATATAGATGATATTTGGGGTTTTGCTATTACAGATGATGATGTATACAAAATTTGGAACCTAATTTGTCAGAAAAAGTAGTTCAAAGAGCAATACAACGAAGTAAAACACGAAAAGGTATCATATCGCTTCAGTATATGTAAAATTCGAAAAAGACTTCCTGCTGCTTGTGTAAATTTTTAAGCAAAACTTTTCTTGGTCTTTTCTTAAATTCATGTATACAATAAATGATATAACAAGAAAATTAATACTTCTTTTTGAAATATTTTAATACTATGTTCAATTTAAGATTACGATCTCCAATAACTGGTGGCAATAAAAATAACTATCAAGAAAAATTTGGTCAACTTATAAAGCTATCTTTCGTACGATACCACTGTTATATTGTTTGGATGGGATACAAAAACCATTTAATGTATTAAACTGATATGGAAAAATTCAAATGTGGCCTAGATTTCTACTTTATTTGAAGGGAAGGTTTTCTGTTTAATATTTCCCTTTGATATAGAGAGGAAAGGATTTTCTTTACATAATGTTCCATGTTAGTATAATTAAACTTACCCAATTCAGTCTGGGTAGGTTGCTGCACTTTCTTCTGTATATATAATATGGTAAAACGAGTCCTACTAGATATGATCCTATTCTTGTATAAGGCTTACTGTATACTATATCATAGAAAGCATTCATTCTGAAAGCAAAACAAAGAATTTTAGAAATATATTTTTCAATAAAAATCAATTAACCATGGATATGAGAAGATGAGTAATAAATTTTTGCGTATGCTTTAAGGTAAGAGCACCTGAAATTATTTAATTTTTAAATTAAATAGATAGCTACCTTTGATCATCAGCTTTAATTTCATTTAAATCTCTAATGCATAATTTGATTTTATGATTATCTCAAAAAATATTTTTAAGCATCAAATTATGAAAAATATTTAAGTCGTGTAATTTCAATAGCCATATACTCGTTCTTTTTATTGTGTAAATAAATATTCTGAATGGAGTTAAGCCCCACGGCCCACTAATGATAGCACAATCCTTGATGATAAATGTCTGAACCATAGCTATTAACACAAATAGAAAACTATACCATATAGATTCAGTGTAGTACCTAGGTGACTTCTTACTCATGACTTATTATCTAAATATTTTTTGACCAATCTTGTTATAAATAATTATTATCTTGTTATAAATAATTTTTCTGATCTAGATAAAAAAAAAGTAAACGAATAAATTTTTGAATCGCAATTTTTAATTAGAGCCTTTGTTTAATTAGTTGTGGAAAAAGATAACATATAAATATAAAAACTTGTTCATATTCAAACTGATGAAACTATATAAATGTTAAAATATATCACAATGAATTATCCAAAAGGAAAATTTATTCCTCCATAGCCTTTAACGATGAAATCACTTTATTTTTCAAATTTTAAACTCCTCTCAAAATCAGATAAAAAGCCAAAGTTAAGCTTTCTTGTGTTTGAGGGCAAAAAATCAAACTATACCAGCAGAAATAATAGGACTATAATATAACATATCATGCAAAGGTTCTGGATTCATAGATATTAAAAGAAATTCATATTGTAGCATGTTCAAATAGGTAAGTCATTCCCGATAATAATAAATGCCATTATTAAAATTATTTTTTATAAAAGAAGGATAAAAACATTTTGTATATGCAAATAATAATTTTTCTGCATTTTAACAAGAACGATCAATACTTTCGCTGAATTAAACCACCTTTTAAGAGAATCTTACCTGGGCAAAAAGTTTGGAATGTCTTGGTAATGCTCCAAAATGTTGCCAAAGCCTGCCATTAAGTCATATTTATAAGTAAGTGCAAAGTTGCAGACAAAAGTGATGCTGAAGAACAGTCCCACCAAGGAATATCCGATCTTAGGCCATCTATGTGAATGAGATATCAATTAATAAACTAAATACTACACATTTTGAAGGAGACAATTACATAAATTAGTTAGACAGGGTATGTTTTAAGGATGCCTTAACTTTGAAAGATTGTTTATATTTATTCTAAGAAGTAAAATTAACTTCTCAATTCTATAAATCAATCACTATAAGGGTTGTTTTAAAATTTCATTTTTATAGAAACATTTCAGTTCCAATTTTCATTACAATGCGAGAATTTGTTGTTAGTTCGTGAACATATATTGACATGTGATATTTATTCTATAGAATGCATAAAATACTAACCATTTTCTATGTATTCATTAAAAATCATTTTTTCATCAACGTTAATTAAAATTGATAAACTTGAAATGAGAAATATGGAGTCATCTGGTAACGTTATAAAGGCATTTTATTCAGTTTTCTTACAGTGGTCACATATAGAAATGAAATGTGATCACCATTTGTAAATGAAATGTCAGTTGCAACTTATGAGTAGGTCAATTAACGTAATCATCTTGTAATAAAAGTGGAGGTTTCTGATTTTTGATGGTAAAAGATAACGATACTCTAAATTAAAGTATACTTTATAGAGATAATGGAGTAAAATTTACCGAAGCGGAACAATCCAATAGCATGAGTAACAACAAGAAAGGCATATGTTATTCTAGCCGGTAAATACATTGAACATTTACTTTAAATTTGTTCAAGAATCTATTGTTGATGTTACGTCCTACTGGCCACTATCATATCTGTCATATTACTTACGGTTTTATGTGCTTTTATTCCCCCAACAGAATAATTTGGCTATTGAAAAATTGCATTACATTAAACCTACATTATCATTTTATAATAATCTTTCACCCTACAGAATAAATAACTGCGCAGTGTTAACAATTTTACAATGTTAACTTTGAGTTGATGTATCATTTCAGGTTTAAACTTTTCTCTTTGAAGAAATATAGCTTTCAAAGTGGGACAATCTTTTGAAATTGCTATGAATTGCAGAAATAATTAATTATTTTAAACCAAAATGAATGAAAATTATTACATACCTCCACAAACTGATCAAGAACAAGGGACTGACAACATAAAACTGCATATCGTTAGCCAGGAACCAAGACCATGACATACACTGTAAATAATAAGGGATTTTAAAATACATGTGACAAATACAGGTTCACAATATTTAGAACTATTTGAATTAAAAGAAAGAAAAGGCTTAGGAGCTATGGTCGTATTTTCTGCTTTATAAGAAGGAGAAGATTCATTAACCTTCATAAAAATAATGGTCAAAACCTCGGGGTGAAATCGTCCAAAATTTAGAGTGTTTAGCGACACTTATTTCAGTTTTGTCCTATGTCTGTGAATAAGGCTGAATTTTAGACTTCCTCTTTTTTTTTTTTTTTTGCCTACTTTTTTATTAAAATGAGTAAGAAATTTTCACTCTTCAGGGTTAAGAACTGCTTAAGGAGTATCAGAAATTATTTTCCAAATAAAAACACCACTTTATGTTAAATTGTCAAAGTTAGTTGTAGACGAAGATGATAGATCAGTGGTTTTAGTACCTGAATCGGGAGAAATGATCAGAAAAAAAGAAATTTGTTAGAAACCAAATTATAATTCTGATTTAA
The DNA here is from genome assembly GCA_026543865.1 of Argiope aurantia. Taxonomy (NCBI): domain Eukaryota; kingdom Metazoa; phylum Arthropoda; class Arachnida; order Araneae; family Araneidae; genus Argiope; species Argiope aurantia. Next base: position 33,897 of record JAPMOR010066143.1, read on the forward strand.
CTAATATTGAGCAAAAGCAAATGGAATTTGATCAGTTTCTGAACTTCTGAAAACGATATATGCTTTTTTATTTTACTTTCGTGGTGATAATTCTTTTTTTTTCAAGTTTCCTTGCAGGATATATTTGTCAATATGCAATGTGTGCCCCTTTACAGTTAACGGTATTTATTAATTAATAGTGAAAGAGTCGAAACTCGCCAAAACGCGCCAATCTAACTTATGAGAAGAAAATAAGCATTTATTTATGCTGTGTATACAAAGATTAGCAGAAGAAAATCGTATTTTAGTCAACGAATCGTCAATCCTTCACCATTAATTAACAAGTAAGTTACCACACCTCTCTTTCAAAGTACATTGAATGCCATCGCTACCCAATTCTGCCTAGTGGGCGTAAGTCAATGTCACATGGCAGGCACTTTAGAGTGTCCAAAACCCTGGCATTTGTAATATCGAAGATGATTGAAGAAATATTCTCTGATAAGGAACGAAGGTCAAAAAGGCAAAATGTCAAAATTCAGCTTTTGATATTAAAAAGCTGACCATCTCTTCGAATTGTGATATGCTTGACATGGGCCAGCCCTTGATCTCGAAAAACTGCAATAATCTGGTCAGTTGTTTCATTTAATAACTCTCCTATAGAAATGACTCCTTTAGAAAAGTTAAGACTGTCTTGCGGACTAATGTCCCTGGAATAGCTGACAAAGTTTTGAATTTTGATAGATTTTGTCCTTATTCCTGGATTTCAGTTTCAAATTGAAAGTCTTCAGAACTGAATTTTTTGAAATATGTCGTTTCACCCACACAACTGGTTAATGCTTTTACCACAAGAAATAGGGAGACTGATAGCAATTTTAATCCATTGGAAGTGAACTATGTCTGCTCTTTTAACAAAAGATGTTCCAGACTTTTCTGCAATGCATTTGAAATTAAAAATTTCAAAAAAATGTTTAAATTGTTGTAATAGTGTTTACGTTTTATATATAAAATCAAATTGCAACTTTATCATAATTTATAATGCATCTGCCAAAAACTATATACTTGTTGAAAAAGTAGTGCTCAAATCATATGTTAAAATCTGTGACAAATTTGAAATCGAAAAGACATTAGTAGTAGTAGTTTCAAGCTAAAAATTTCGATATGATTTAAAAATTCTATCTGTTTTTCTTTTCATTTCATTCTAAAAGTTTGAGAATCGAGTCTAAATAATTTAATAAAGAATATAATATTCAATGAAAAATCACAATACACAAAAAAATTAAAGATTAAAAAAATAACCATCATAGCATGCTGACTTGAATGCACTTACCTGTTTATAATTAATAGATTGAAAGTTGTTTATATACAGCAAATTCCACCACCAGTTATCTTTACAATTCTGGACCACATCATAATCCGGCCAAAGAGGACCAGAACCCAAAAATGGACTAATAGTTGTGTAAAACGCTACAACTATCATGTATACTGGCGTTAGTCTTGAGAAACGAGAAATAAAAAACTCATTACAATATTATAAAATTTAATTTGAATATTAAAAAAAAGAAAAAAAATCATATTATACTCTAAAGTTTTAAAATTTTAAATAAACATTACTTACAAATTTACTAAATAAAATAAATAATTAAAAATAGTAATTAAAAGTTTATACATTAAGTAAAAATTACTATTGAATAAAAGTATTAAAACTTATACTTTCAAATATAAGTTTAAAAAGTAAAAATGTTTAAATAAAAAAATGAGTTAAAGTAAGAAATAAGTTTAAACGAAGTTTGTGATAGGCATATTCTGATAAATGTTTATGTATACATATAACAGGTGTCTGACTAAGAATTCCAATATTTTGTGTTATTTGCAATCATTTTTTGGGGGGGTGGAGGGCTCCTTCTTTTTAACTGGATTTTGAAAATTCATTACTTAAAGTTTGATTATATTAGCTATTACTGAATGTTTAAGTATTCAGTTCTCCCACCAGAGGACGCCACTAGATTGTTGATGATAAGTTGTCGGATAAATTTTCGCTACCCCTGTATGTAAAATAATGTGTATGGGGGAGTTACCTGCTAAGGAAGAATCTCCTAATTGCATCGAAATCCAAGATAGTACTTTGAACTCAACATCAGTTTCTACCTCCGCGTTGTTGTGATGTCTGCGTCTATCAGTCCTTTTAACACTAATGTGGTTATGTGTTTCGTCCTTCTCTCCCCCTTGAGACATCATGTGTACTTGGATGTGAAGTAGTCGGATAAGAAAAGAGGTTCTGACTTAACACGGAGAAATATAATAATGGTTTTCAGATTTTAATTTTGAAGAAAATAGTTAATTAGTTTACCCAATCTTAACAACCTTAGAGAGTGAATTTTCGCATTAAGAGTGATAAATTGAAATAAGCTGACAATTTTCAACTAGTTCATGTAATAGTTATTTTTTTATGTATATAAAAATTAAACATGTTTTTAAAGATAATCGGTGAAAATTCGAAAAATTAATAATTAATGTAAATAAAAAAACAGAAAAATAATAAAAAACGTATTTTTATTTTATATTTTTATGTAAGCATTATCTGCGTTTTTGAAATTTAAAATACTAAAAAGAATACGACAGTTATATATCAACTAAAAAAATTTCCAATTCTTTGAAAAACAAAAATGTCTTGATTTTTACTTCGTACAACAAGAAATTATTTTTAACATCAAACTATCGTAATAATTGGATGAAAAGAATAAATGCGCGACCGATATAAATTTCTATCTTATATTTAAAAAAAAATCAGATATTTACCTTCCATTCTTATTGCTTTATGTTTGTAAAGATGGAATCTTTCAGTCGATGTTACGTCGACTTCATGATTACTGGAACTTTGACATTTTCTACGACTGTATGTTCATCATAATAACAAATTGCTTATAATTTTTTTTCTGGGTTTGAATTAATTTAATTTTAATTACAAAATAGTTGCGCCATCTAACAACTCATTTAAGAGAAAAATAAAGAATCAAAAGAAAAAATTATAAATTAAAAAATTATAATATATTATAATGAAATAAATTATAAATTTAAGATTGAAAAGAAAACGATAATTAAAATAAAAAGATTTCTTTGTTTAGCGTATAAATAAGAATGTATGTTTTAAAAATTTATTTTTAATGAATTTATTTATTAGTTCATAGCAAATCTGTTTGGTTTATTGGATTTGATTCAGAAACAGCCAAATTTGGCCATTCTATTTATAAAAATACACCAAATAAGCCAACAGTGAAAAACAAGCAACCAGTTTTTTGTGATACATTTAAGTGATTTATTAGCATGAATTCTTAATTAAATTCATACCTTACATATCGATGGACGTAAAAATAAAGCCAAGGAATTTTCCCATCAGTTTTCTGGGCTTGTTGAAGGAATAAATACCCAACTAAAAATCCACTGGAAAATAAAAATATAAAAAATTATAGTTGTATATTCTGTTTTTATGCATAAAAAAAACTATCATTTACGATATGAATTAATATCTCATTAATATTAATTTATTTGCAATATCCAAAAATGTGTATATATGCAAAAATTTGTAGATATTGGAATTAAGGATGAAAATATTTATACAGTTATAAATGAAATGCGATTAGCTCCACACAAAAAATACATGATTGAATAAAGCAATTCAAAAAAACAAAATCCAACTTCAAGAAAATCTTAAGTATTTTCATAGTTGTAAAAATACGACGATGGAAATGACAATTGTAAATGCTTACCTGAGTACGAAAAACGAATCGACACAGAAGAAACCATTTAGAATTATCTGAAATGTCCAGTGATCTGTATAGTCAGCTGCCTCTCCAGTATTCTCTGTAAAATAAAACATACTTTAACAATCGGTAAAGATCAAAAGGCTAACCAGGCCTTTATCAGGCATTCGGAAATCCATTGAATAATAGTTGTCAAATTACTAACAACGGAAGTGTGGGTGAATCTTAAGCGTCATATCCTTTCAATGGGAGGTTCGTTCCATCATATGCTTGGAGATAACTCGAACCCAAACTCTATTTTATCATAAAAAATATGAGGTACCCATTACTTATTCGGTAAATAAGAAGTTACTAGGTAAGTAAGAAAGCTCCTGCTTTCTTGGTGGATAAAATAATGCCGTGAGTTGTGTTATTGTCTCCAAATGAAGGCGAAACCTCTTTGCTTCAGCCATGTGTGCGCAATACCCGAGAGAAAGGTTCCAATTTTAATAAAACCGAAATTGCTAGTTTTAATGGAGAAAATTCTGATTAATTTCATTTCTTTCAAAACTTCATAGAAACTTACAAATTCAGAGTAAGGAACATGCATCAATTTCATCCGTCTGGATAAAAAGTGTTTGAGTGATCGTACCCACAAACAGACAAACAGACATAATTCTAAAAATGCGTTTTTTTCGGGTTCAAAGTGATCTGAAATGGGGAAATTCGTCAAAATCTAGAAATAGAATTTTTTGACAAATACAGTATTTTTTCTATAAGCCTCATAAACTAGAAAGTGTAAAGGTTTGTCTGTATTTTTAAATTAGGGACGACTCAAACATGGAGATTCAACATCGAGGCTGAATCTTTTAAAAATTATTCATTGATACAAAAGCGAAATTAGGTATGTTAAGAATAATCTTATAACTTTCATGTAAATGTCTGCCTTTAAATCAATGCAAAGTCGTTTCTTTGGGAACCACCAGATTATAATGCAATATTGATGAGGGAAACGTTGGACATTATATAGATGGATGCTCAAAGTACAGACTAAAACGAGAAAAATTCTTTGCAAACAGTTATAGAACTATGGGAATTTTAGAATTGACATGGAAACTTGACATAGACTTGAAAAATTTGGCTCAAGAACATTGAATAAAATATAATGGAGACTATTTTGCACAATAATACTTACATATTGTGCTTATCAGCAGTGCTATGCTTTGCTAAATGTCATATACTAATTGCTTATACGTATAATGTTCCTTTACTAGTTCCTTCTCTTTACTTTCCCAACTTTTTCTATTATTAATAGTATTTTAAATTATCTTTTGTCTATGCTGATACCTTATTCTTTACTCCTACTGTATGTGCTATTTTATATTTACTGGCATTGTCCATTTTTTGTTTTGTTTATCTAATACTTTTATTGTTATTATCTGATAACTTATATTTTGTTTGTTATTTTGCCTTTTACATTATCAACTCATGTACTTTATCCTTTCAGAATTCAATTAGAATTGAAGATTTCTTAGTTTCTAAGTTTTTATTTATTATATATAAATTTTATGTTATATTTCATCGAAATTTTTCGAAGTTATAAGATATGACGAATGTGAAAATCATTGCTAAGTTCCTACGTTTTGTTTATATCGGCTTTCGCTCAACTGTTTGCCATCTATCCTCATATCCGCTTTAGATTTGTCGGGTTTCACCACCTTTTATATAAAAAGTTAGCCATATTTTAAGATATTATCAGATATAATGAGAGCCGTATTTACAACAAATATATATATCTCCTCTATAGTTGTCACAAAATCCTCCCATCCTGGACTTTGGAATCCGACAGCAGCGCCTCTGTATTCCAATCAGTTGATACCGAGACTTCCTACTAAAAACACCAACATATGGTCTTCGGGTTAGAGTGTAAACTGAAATTTAAGATGCCTTTAATTCTAAGTGTTATTTTTATTTATTTTATGTACGTGATGTGTGAATAAATGTTTTGTCTCAAGAAATGTGGATTATTTGAGCAAAAGTGATATTATTACTCATCTAGAGTGGCGGTTCTGGAATATACGGTAAATCTAATAACCTTATTTAAATTAGATTTTTTCTTCGTTTTTTGCTGATAAAATAATAACAGCTAAGTTTTATTTCTTTATTTCACTGTGAATTTTCTGGATAAAAAAAACTTAGTTATAATGGTGGGCGCATTACAAAGCAACTGCAATATATAAATGTACAATGTTAGAAATTAGAAACGGCAAGATACTCACTTACAATATGAGCTACATTTCCATAAGTATGGCAGAGAATGACCCAGGTCATGCTCAGAAAACGAATTCCATGAAGGCAAGGAAGCTGTCCTTCAGAACTTGCGACATTCAGTAATTTTTCGCCATTTGTAAAAATGCAAAAGCAATTGAAAAATGGCTTGCACTTTTCTAAATAAGCTAAAATAAAAATTAAATTTTCAAAAATAGGCTCAAGCTTTTGCACAAAAATGTAGAAACTATTTTTATTTTAAATAATCGTGCTTATTCAACTACACCTGTTTCGCGTTTCAAATTAAGGATTTTTTTTATTTTTTAATTTAAATTCTGAAATTCCATACACTTATGTATTATCTATGACAAAACACTACTTTTACACTTTCAAAATTGCTTTGTCATCGATAATAAAAAATTATACGAAATTTCAGGACTGTTGCACAACAAGGAGAGAAAAAGAGATACAGAATTCGTCCTTTTCAAATATGAAATGAATCATTTTTTTTAATAAAATCATTTAAAAAACCTAAATGATTTTTTTAATATGCAAAAAAGAGCCTGAAAAAGAATTCTAAATAATCTGAAAATAAAATACAATTCTGGTAATCTATAAAACTATCTTTAATTATGAAGAAGTACGAAAGAAATCTATAAAATGGTCTAATAAATGTATAGATTTAACTCCTTTTTTAATGGATATGTTATTTAAATTACTGGTGAACTGATAATATAATTTGATTAAATATATGCTTGATTTTCACAAAAATCTTTTATTATTTCTTATAATTTATTAAATAGGCTGTTTTTAAATAATTTTGTATTTTATTAGAAATGACAAGTTTTGTATTAAAATAGATTAATATTTTTCAAAAGCTGAATCTTTTATTGAAATGCATATATTAACAGTAAACATTGAGATTATATTTTATTATCGAATGAACAGATTTTTAAATAATTGTATTTTAGTTATTTAATTATTTATATTGTATTTTAATTGTATTAAATTATTTGATTATTGAATTAATTATTTGAATTGTATTTAATTATTTTAATTATTTTTTAATTATTTTAATTATTAATTATTTAATTATTTTAATTATAATTGTATTTTAATTATTTGAAAAAAGCCAGTCAAATTAGCATTTATTTATTGGACTTAGAATATAAGAAATTACTTTTCTTCATTCTAATTTACTTATTTGGGTTAATGTTAGAGTTGGATATAAATTAACTATTGTTGATATTGCTCATTTTAAATTTTGTCACCAAAAAAAAAATATTTTGCTTTAGTTCATTTATAAATTTATATCTTTCAAATTAACGAAACATTTGAGTATAAAATCATTTCAGAAAAAACTTTTTTATTAAAGTAGATAACATTGGAATTTCATAATATTGTATTATTTTTTAAAGATAAATAGGAATTTTAATAGGTATGTAATTATGACATAGTGAGAAAATACAGTTGTAAAGAAAATTTTAAACAGTTCTAAGAAATGCACAAAAAAAGCTGATAATCTATTTCGAAAATAGAAATCAAATTGGTTACCAGGCAACTCTATCTTCCCTTTCGAACCATATAACATAGTATTGGCTGCATTCACTTGAGATTTATTTTTTAAATCTGTGGAACTGATTGGCGCTCTAAGAACCGTAGTATCATCCTCGCATTCTTGAGAAAGTTCTGCTTTCATAAAATACTCAAAAGCAGTTATGGAACTCCCTGTCAAGGCCAGAACAGCAAATATGGATAGAAGAAATCTGGTAAAATAAATGAAAGATAAGTAATTTAGAAAAATTATACAAAGAGAATGAAAAAAGGAAGAAAATATTTTTTATTATAATTTACAACGTATGTAAAAACTACTGTCAATGACGTTACATAAAAATACACCACTTGCATTCCCATTTTCAGAATCATACACCTCATTTGTTGGAAAGACGAATGTAATCTTACATTGACTACTCCGACCCAGCCCCCCCCCCTGAGACATTTGTAGAAACTGAGATTGAGACCGGAGGTCAAAGTATAACCCTTCCCCTCAGAAGTCTGTCTCATCATCAGTAGCGGGTAGTCGGCCCTACACCATTTCTGTACCCAACCGGGTAGCGAGAACTAACCAGCATACCTGAAACTTCTCTTTCTCAAATCTGAGGTGCCCCCAAATGAGAGAACGATGAAGGTAAATTTTTATATTTTAAGGAAACGACAAAGTATAGTTATAATCTATTCTTATATAAGACAAGTACAAACCTAAAAACGATGTGGAAAGCAAATCAAGATTCCTCTGAAAGAAGATTGTTTTCGTCATATAGGAAGTGTATTAAAAGTCAATATCATTGATGTTTTCCGGACATTATAGTTTATTCTGTATAATGTAGTTGAGTGGAAATGTCTGGAAATTCTTGCTTGTCCATTTTGTAGCACAATGCATTGGGTAAAAAGGAATGAAGAGAAAGTCCAGTCTTCTGAAACCAGCAGAACTTCATCTTCACTCCATCCTACATACTTGATCTCCCCTAGGAAAATCCGCCTACCCAAAAGTGTGTTATACCTAGAAGGCCGCCAGGATCCTACATGCTTGATTTAAATCTTGAACATTATTTCGTAGTTGTTTCTGCCAGTTTCTCCGTTGTCCAACTTCTTTTGCCACATGCTTAAAACAACTTTGAAATTTCAAGAAGGAAAATTTCTTAAAGTGAAAAAAAAATAGTCTTTTGTGATGAATTCTTTGACTAATTGGTCTGCCATTCATTCATCAAGTGATTAATGATTGCGTTGAGGTATGGACCTTCTTCAATAAACATGCGTACTAGTCCTCTCTTTCTTAAGATCATTCAATTCCCTTAGAATACTCCTACGCTCCAATTTCTACTTCACAGAAAAAATTTCACTACCTTCATCGAGAATTACAATGACAGGCCATTCTCTTTAGAATTTGATAAACAAAAGATTAGATGGCGACTTCTAAAACATTCATTCTCTGTTAGTAGTTTATATCAACATCTTGTTTTAAAATAACAGTTTTACGAATATTTTGGGGCACATCTCGTAATTCTGAACCGTGAACAGATGACGAGGACAATATCACAGCGGTTCTCCAATTTCTACACCACATCAGCGGGAGAACATCTGACTCTGACGGATTTAATGAATACCAAGACTACTTGCATGGCTATTCCTCGAAAAAATTGGGTCTAGAACCTGGAACCCTCGAAAATTATTTTAATTATAATATTTAAATAATTTAAATAACATAAAAAAGTTCATTTCGCTAAGTTTTTTGTTGTTTTTTTTTTAAATAGGTAGTGATTGAGGGAATGAAGTAATTTTAATGCTACTTTTTTGAAAATTAATTTGCTATGCAAATAATACAAATATAGCTATGTTAAAATCTAAGCAGATACTTCCTTCAAGATATGTATGATAATATAAAAAATAATGCATCTTTCCTCATATGATACAATGCATCTGTTTCATCATAAAGTACATTTTCATTGTCATACATAATCCCATTTCAAACAGTCTTTAAATATCGCGTGCAAATTTAGATTTCTTTCACTGACTTTTATTATAAAGATTTTATCATTATATTGTGTAAAAGGCTACGATTTAATCGCGACTCCAGCAGTATATTCATCGAATAAATAATTACAAAAGAACTCCAGTTGTACAGATTAAAGGGTAATCAGGTAATTTGAATATGCAGAAATTCTGAAAGTTGGGTGAAACTCAAGAAATTAACACAAAAAAAATCGTCGATCACGTATTATTTGCATAAAAACTTAAACTTAAAAACGGTTTATGAACTGTAATAAACATGTATTACTAAAAACTGTAAATATTCTAAAATGTACATAAAAAAGGAAAACATGAATAAAGTTATGCATCATGGTGCATTATATTTATGGATGAGAATTACATAAATAATACAATTCTTATGTAATCCTAATTTAGTTGCTACAAATGATACCTTTCGTTTTGAAAGAATGTAGGTACTTGTCGGTTGTAACGGCGACCAAAAAGTTCTAAGAAAAAAAATTGGCGAATTTGGCGATTTCAATTATCAAACTATATAGCATGTGAATCGCAAGTTTTAGTATATTTTATATTTTGGTGAATTTTTTTCTTAGAGCTTTTTGATCGCCGTTACAACCGAATTGTACCATAATGCGTCCAGACCATTCACAACACTACCATTATTCTTTTCTCAAACTGATATATTTTTTTTTCATTTCATTCTGGAACCTTTCATATTATTAGGTTTTGGATAAATGGATATTTTTATAATTAATCTTTATAAGACTGGAACTTAATCGTATGGAAATTTGACGACAATATTTAGTGGTTCTAGTTTCTATATAACTGCATCTTGTATCAATTCTAAAACCGCAGAACTGATACAATTACTGATAGTAATAAATCATGGTAGCATATTATATAACAAAATATCAATAAATAATCTTATATATAATCATTGCATTATTTAAACAAATAACCTGAGCACTGTAATAATGATAAATAATTAGTTACATTACAACAATGGCTCCTGTAGTTAATTTCTTTGAAGTGGCTTTGCAAGTCAATGTCGCATTGTTAAATGCTGATTCCAGTATCTCCCCAAATGCTGAAAATGAACCTGGAATAAAAGAACTTTTTCAGAATCAATAATAATAATTTTTATTCTTAGGAGCGATGTAAAATCCCTTAAAAATTTTTTTCTCTAATAAATCATCAAAAAACTGCATGGATAAGGAAAAAAAATTATTAAAAATCTACTTTTGCTAGAAAAACCATCGTTCTTTAAAGCATTGCGAAGCATGATTCATTACATTGTTAATTTAATATGTTTACAATTTTTGAGATCATCACAATATTTTTAAATATGCATGTATGTATTAAATATTTATATATATTAAATATATGAAAATAAAATCGAAAGAGAATTTTCTTGAAACTATTACAAAATAGAAAATATTATTGTTTATAGATATTTAATAACTTTTTGTATAATTAATTTATTATTATGGATTTTTGCTTGTTTCAGTTTTGAAATTCGATTTCTTTAATTTTAAACACAGAATAATTCAGAAAGATTCCTCAAAAATGAAAAGGCCGGTTAAGGATACCAAAATACATCATTCTTGCACAGGAACATAGAAACGTAGGCATCATGTGAACACGCTAAGGTCACAAGAAATATCTGTCTTTATGGAAAAATATTCTAGTACATTTATGGAAAAATATTCTCGCTATGTTACAAAAAATGCTTAAATACACCTGATTTCTGTATGTTATGTCAGTTAAATCTAAAAGATCTAATACAGCAATTCCCTGTACCAATGTACCTTTGATTGGAGAGAATATTTAGTCTGCGTGAAAATATTTCACAATGCCTGCGCTTTGCTTTAGTTAACTGATTTGAACTAATTTTACAAACTGGCCTCGGTAAAAAGAACATTTATTATATCAGTGATGATGTGCAACTTCATTATTTTCCGTTAAGCATTTGACTGGAACAATGATGACTCGAATTAATTAATTTAATTGAAGAGAAGCAAGACCTCTGACATGCACAAAATTGTTTCGTTTGTTTATCTTGAAAATGTATCGCAACTTTTTAAAAGCACTCTAAATACGTAATCTAAAAGCGAATATGAAACCTGATCGAAATATACTCAATTAATATTTTCTTAAATCATCCTAACTAGTAATCAATCTGAAAGAACCAATGGAAATATTTTTGTTGTAAATAAAGTTTTCTAGTTGTAAAAAAATATTTAAGCCACAACACACTAGAATTTATAATCAAAGTGGTTATCAAAAATATCTCAAAGATTTAGAGACATTCATTGGGATATTTTCATACCTGCGATTCATTTTTGTTTTTAAAAACCAATGCTTTGTGAGATTACTTTTGAAGAAATTAGCCACATAAAAATATTACTTATTGTTTGCACTTACCATTCAGTTTATAATTTTGTAGTGTACTAAAAATAGTTCCGTTTATATTACAAGAATCGGGTAGACATATAGCCGTAGATACAGGAATTGACTGGAAAAAAAACAATATTAAGAACAGAATAAGATAAATAATGCATAGGGATTTTAAAAGAATATTCTGTTACATAACCAAATATCTTAGAACGTATGCTGAGACAAGAAATGTGGTGAATTTTAATTTATTTGATAACAAATATCTCGGAGCTCATTGCTGTTCTTCGATAATAGAACAAAAAAAAAATTTCACTCGTAATTGGACGTTTGAGAATCTCGCATTGAATCCATATGTTGTGAAATTGAGAAATACAAGAGAAGGCTAATTTTTTTTGTACTACACTATCTACCAATAAATCCTTGGACACCTGTGATAAAAGAGATAAACACAATGTATTCCTATTCAATAGTTGGTGGTGCCTACATCTGAGACCATTACAACGTAACCTTCCGGGGCATGCTTCCCATAAATGTTTGGATGATAGACAGCGGTATTTTCTTCCACTCGACTTGGAGTAGACATGTAAGTTCTTTCACCAATTTTGGATTATTGCTGCATCCCTTAATTCAGCTATATAACCCAGAGGTTTTCTGTAGGATTCAAGTATGAACTCTGGGCAGAACAGTCCAGTCTGTTCAGCCCATTATCATCACATGCATCTATGGTGGACCTCACAACTTAAACAAATGGCGCTGTCATCCTGGAAATAACAATGATCCAACTCGTAAAATTGCCACAGCGTTGGAAGTACATTGTTGTCTAAGATAATGGATTAGAAGTCGGCGTTGAGCTTACCATGAATTGGGATCACGGATTCCAGCCCATACCACGAGAAATATCCATCTCCGCCAAACTTTATTGTAGTCACATTGCATTCTGGCAAAAGGCGTTCTCCATACATAGGCCGAACCGAGACTCTACCTTCCGACTGACAGAGATTGAACTTTGATTCATCCCTCCAGAGAACATGTTTTTATTCATCTACGGTCCAATTTCGACTAGCTTTGCACCACCTCAAACGAGCAGCGTGGTTGGCTTTTGTAATCAAAGGCTTATGAGCTGCAGCACTACCCTGGAAACCAAGCAAATGAGCTTCCTTACGGATAGAATTTATCGAAATAACAATCCCACATTCTTTTTTTAACTCCTGAAATATGTAGTTTATCGATTTGATGTGATTTTTCCGATTTTTGTGTGCTCTCATGGCGAAGCACATTCCAACAACTACCACTCACCTTCCACTTCTAATTCACAAAAGCCACTGTCGATTTTGGAATGTTTAACTCATTAGATTAAGGTTCTTAAGGTTAACTTAAGGTTCGACCATTTCTATGATATCCGACAATTACACCTTTCTCGAAGTCAGAGAGCTCTGAATTTCGTGGCATCGCGCATGCACTAATGCCAATGCTGTTTCCTGCACGATATTTAAGTACAAAAAACGTGGAGTAGGTCAAAACCTCAGATATCCTCAATTTCATATGCGTCCAAATACATATTGGTAGATAGTGTATGAGAATTTAATGCTAATACGCATGTTATATGAATTATAAATCTGTGTTTGTCTTAAATTTTCTTCTTCTTCAAAATCTAACTGTAACTTACAGTACGTCCAAACTTTAAAGGAACTTGAAGAGTGCAGTATTTCCCTCGAAAACCCCCAGCACTTATGTTTGCATTCAACGGAGCCTGGATGCCAACACATTCATCATATTCTCCCAGCCAGTTGAAGTTTCCTAATAAAATACCGCTTCCAGGCTTTCCATAAGAATCGAGCACTTGGAAAGAAACAAAAGAATGTTCAGAAATTATTTCCAAAATTTAATGCTACAAAAAGAGAAATGTTAATTATCGTAGTTCTTATACAAATTATTCACTTATATTTGCAATCAAAGATGCATTAGATGAAATTGCATATGAACATGCAGTGTGAAGTTCACTTTCATAAATAATAAATATCATATATCGTTAATAAATCTGGTTATAAATCTCCATATATCGTTTTATTATAAAATAAATTGAATAAAATCCATATACAAACGTAGATATTCAAAAGCATTTTAAATCTATTTCGTTATCATATCGAATAATTATTTTCATATCTACTTGAATATTAATTATAGTCTCATCGATAATATTGTAATCATCGATGAGAATGGTAGTCTTTACTACTAATAAAGATGAATGCATGTTTATGCATGTGTCTGTGTGTTGGCACTCTATAGATTAGAGACAGTATAATTTAAAGCTACTAAAGCTAAGATAATAATAAAAATCTCAGAGCGATATTTTGAAATTTAAATTAGAATTTGAATTGTAATCGAATTTATCCTCGATAATTTCAAAAAATATTAAAGTGAAATAATAAATGCAAAGTGAAATAAAATTCAAAAGATTAATTTTTCCAAGATACCATTTTTTTTTCTTATACATTTTTTTTTCTATGTTTCATCAGTTTTTAAAAGATATTTCAGGCACATTTTCCAATAACATTACAAACATATATAAGAATTTGAAACGAATATTAAATATATTACGATCAATAATACAAAAACTAAAAAATTCTTGAACGACACAAAAGTCACTATTAAAGTTATATATTTTTTTTACTTCCTTGCAAACAATGTAGAGAAAAAGCATTAAAGTCGTCAAAAAATTTGAATTCAAGATTCCGACGATTCCTCTAAATTTTAGACCCCTCCGAGTTTGAACAACATATGTTTGGCATTATGCCTATCAGTTGCGTGGTCCGTCGGTCTGTAACAAAGATAACTCACAAAAATTTTGAGCTTTACTGCTGAAATTTATTATGCCAAATTAGTAGATTTCTATCAAATTTTGAGCGAAATCCATTCAGAGAGAGTCTGTCTGTCCGGCTGTTCGAATACAACTTAATACAATAATAGAGAAACAAAGAGAGCTATATAGATACAATTTGTAACACAGATTTAACTTCTAAAGTGTCGCATTTGACCGTCAACGGGTTGACTTTTTCTTGGCCTGTGTTTTCGTAAGCAAATGAACGCAATAACTCAAGTAGATATATAGGTTAAATTTATGAAATTAAGTATGTGATTTTACAGTTACAATTGCAGTTTGTATTAAACGTTTGTTTCAGATAGAAGGAAAAAACGCGTCTAAATGACTAATTCAATTTTCGAGTAGCTATTGCTAAATGGCTAGGTTCATCGCGAAGGATCATACGAAGATTCAATAAAAATGGTAAAGTCGAGCCAAAAATTAATGTTTCAGAACTATTTTTCAATAATGTTATACAAGGCATTCGTGATCATACCCAAAATTTACAATTTTATGGGAAGTGAAGGAGATAACACTTTCAGGTATGTAAATAGGTTAAAAAGTTAATTTTTTTGCGAAATTATAAATTATTGTATTCTTAATATTTGAAGATATCCCTTTATAAAACTCTTAGAATTTTGTCTCTAATTTTGGGTGAAGTTACGCTGATTTTTATATATGCATTTACATACGTTCTAATGCTATTTTACATATTTAGGTGTATTTTCACAACTTTTAATCTGTGATTGAATTTCTTAGGAAAACCTCATCAATTGAAATATAACGCATGTTTTTTGTTTAAATTTGATATAATAAATCCTCAATATTTTCTGCAAATTCCGAACTAGTAGATAATGTTATCTATTAATTTAGAAATATTTTACAGTTGTTTTAGTGCTTTGCAATATGAAAAAATTGAAAAATTCTTGTTATTTATCAGTCAAGCCTCCATATTTAAAATTGGATTGAAGGAACTTTGATAAAAACCAAGAAATTGGTGTAAAAACCTTAGATGCTAAAACTCTACACTAAATTTTATCGATATAGCTCTTTATATTTTGCAATTGTTATGTTAACTGCTCCTCGTACTGCCAAAAAACCAGATTCTGTGTCTGAATTTCTTTCAAAATGTGATTGAATTCTATAGATATTGCAGAAACACCACGCACTAAATTTCATTTGTCTAGTCAAAAGCGTATTTGAATTATTTTGTTCACAGACAGATATAATACGAAAACTGTGCTCTTCAAATTTGGGAGAGTTAAAAACTTGAAGATTCATTGAGTTCGAAAATCTCGAGTTTGAAATTTTGTGAAGATTTAAATACTTTTTCTTTGTATAGACATACAGGAGAAAGTAAATGTGCATGTAAGAAACTGTTGTATTCTAAAACCACATTCTGCATTTAAACCAACATTTTGCATTTCTACATTTAAAATAACATTCTGTATTTCTGCATTTAAAAC
>JAPMOR010066143.1:50159-61948 GCA_026543865.1 Argiope aurantia
CATTCTGTATTTCTGCATTTAAAACAACATTCTGCAATTCTGCATTTGAAGCAACATTCTGCAGTTAAAACAACATTCGGTAATCCTGCATTTAGAGCAACATTCGGTAATTCTGCATTTAAAACAGCATTTTGTCTTTTTTTTTTTTTTTTTCATTTAAAACAACATTCCGGAATTCTGCATTTAAAACAGCATTCTACATTTTAATGGATATTTAGTGATTATCAATTTGTCTAATGTATTTTTACAAAAAGAATGCAGAAAATTTACTTATTTATCTGCAAGTGCTATTCATTATACTTGTTACTTTACAGCAGGAATTCAGAAAATCTTTGCCTTTCTATAAAAATTCTGTTTTTTTCTACATTTGCATTTTAGATAATTATGTTTAAGAATGTTTTTCTGTTAATTCTGCTAAACAACTTTACATTTCTGTTAAATTCTTTTTTTTTTTTTTTTTGCTGTTAAATATTCAGTACTAATCTTTTTCACGAGTTAAATATTCACTAAATAAACATCAAAAAGAAGCACTGATCATATATACTGAATTGAACCATAGTTTAAAGTTCTTAAATAATGAGATATATTGAGTACACACTTACTTTTCATTGCCCAACCACCAGGAGAAAGAAAACTTTCAAACACATATTTCAAGTCTTCAACACACTTGTCCGAAGTAGCATCGGAAAGCAAATCCAACAACAACGCTGGATTGATGGAAACCGGAAAAAACCTTTCAATTCCATTTAGTAAGTTTATATCTTCCTCAGAAAGTAACTTAAGACTTTGAGATGTATTAACATGTTCAGCATATTTCTTAAATAACCTGATTAAATCATAATCATGAAATGAATTTTCACTTTCACCATTTTGACATTTAAAGCAAGAAGTACAGGAAACACTAAAAGCAAGAAAAATTAATATTTCGTATATAGAAAACTTCATCTTTAAAGATCATTCCTATTTTCAATTTGTTCTGTTTCCAGTACCATGCGACTATGTGTTCAGTATCATAGACAATCGAAACGTTTTTTTCATTATTATTTAATAAATTGTAGGATATTATGAAACACCGATAAAATATTTATCTCGGAAATAAAAACAATAAACAGCTCTACTATCAACTTTTTGAGTTGAAAATATCAGCCTTGATTATCGATTTTCATCTTGATTCAGTGAAATAATCTGGATGTGGAATTTCTTTTTGTTGTTACAGGCTATTTGTGAAATAGAAAGAAAAGATAAGAGTTGGAATTTAAAAAATGAAGATTAAAAATGAAGGGATTCAAGCCTTTATCCAAAAGCATCGCAGTATGATATCTTCAACAATGGTTTATCCGTCTTTTCTATTCGTCTGTGTGATTATATAATTGTATCCTACGCTTAAGGATTTTTACATCATTGAAGTTACAGAAAGAATGCAGGTCAAAATAATTTTAAAATTATTTTTATAAAAGTGCTGTAAATTTTTTTGCAGTAGTATTCCCTAAGTTATTGACAAAAAATGCAAAATGTCTGATTAATTTTGACTTAAAAATTTAATCAAGATTTTATTTTTCCATTTTGAGAGAGTATCTATTAACCAAAAGTAGATTTGTGCAGAATTTGATAACTCTGAAATCTGCTCTGTAAAGCTGTTTGAGCAATTTTTGAATTGTACATGTCACAATTTTTAAATATTATGCCACCTAATATACATGCAAAAGTATAGGCAAAAAGATGGTCGTCAGCTCCTTGTCGGATTTTGTTATTAATTTGGTACAGATCAATATTTTAGATGCTAAATCTTTCAAAATAATTCTAAAAATGTGTTTTTCGGCCTCAGGGAGGTTTGAAATGTGGATATTCATCAAAAACTTGAGTTATAATTTTCTCAATATAATTTCAGCTGTTTTCTGCTGTTTTATTATAGTACTTTCTCTTCGAGTACTTCGCACATCAGAAAGGAAGAAATGGAGGCCAAGATGTCAATTAATGTATTTACAGAATCAGTTATTTATTTATTTTGTAAAGAAGAAGAAGACAACGCTCACTTCCTGGGATAGCTATGAAAACCTACCTTGCAGGAATAATTCCAATCCAAACGGGGGGGGGGGGATTTGAAGAATTATTGAACCGCGCTTCTTATTCCTGAGATTTAACATAATTCTACTCTATGAGTTTGAGATGGACGATATTTGAAGGAAAAAAAGAAGTGAAATCTCTGGCAATAAGGAATAGCCAGGGCACCCAGAATATGCTTATATTATCCAATCTTTTCAACATATCTAAAATTTACCAAATAAAGTTAAATGTTATTAAAACAATCGGCTTTGTTTACTTTAAAACATGAATGAGCTCAGTAATTTCATAAATAGTAAAACAAATGTAAATTTGTTTTATAACAGAAATCCGATAACTGTAAAGACAAAGCATTTTTTTTTTAACTTTTTCCCTTTTTCGTCAAATTTTAAAGAAATCTTTCACTTTCTGCTTATAGAATCGCTTTTACATTCAAGAATTTTTCTCGAAAAATGATCTTTTAATAAATTTAGAATGCCACAAAATTTGTAATTTTGCTTTTGAAATAAGAGTTTCAGCCACCTATTTAATACATAGACTTGTGGCGGATTGGTATGAACGGGAACAAAACCTGTGACTTGCTACTGCATCAAGTGAGGCTGACGGCGTTGGGTTGCTGCGGCCTTTTTGTTTTGCTGTGTCAAGTGAATCTGACTACGTTGGTTGCGGGTAGATGGCGCCACAACAGCTGTGCGAAGGTTGAAGATTCATCGTCCGAGGTCACCAATGTGGCGGATTGGTATGAGCGGAGATAGAACCTGGGACCTTTTGGTTCGCAGCCGAGTAACCTGACCAGGATACAAGAGTAATTGCTCGGGTAGCGTAGCTGTTAACTGGCTTATAAGCTTTCATCACAGACTTTTTAATTACACACAAAAAAAAACCCATCATGGACGATAGTAGCAGGCCTCTTGTGCTTTAGCTCGATGACTTAGGTGAACCTTAACGGAGTTCCTTGCATATGATGTTTAAATTTGAATGAATCTCTTAGCTACAAATGATTCATAGCTTTCTCTTAGCTACAAATGACTACAATTTTTTTATGATTCATAGTAAGAGAATTCCTTATTTATTCACCTTAGTCTTGATTTCTGAATGCAGCGGTTCTCACGGAAGTTCAGCTTTTCAATGCTAAACAATATATAATTTGATAAAATGTAGCAATGTAATATAAACCTCAATTTTTAAAAGAAATTCTTAAAATTAATGCGACAGCAAAGTAAAAATTCTCATTCCCTTTTAGGATGCAGTGTAACAGACTAAAAGCATAATGAGAATTTTAAAGTTACACAGTAATCTTCGGTACGAATCAAAAGGATTTTAAAATAATTTTATTAAAATATATAAAAGCCAGATGTTTAAAATCTTATATTATAAACATGACTTCTTGTGTACAGCCGACCAACCCGCTACCACTGAACGTCGACAGAAGTAGTTGTGGCCGACTGCTATTTTCAGCACTGTCCATCCTTACATTGACCGATTCATTAAATTGACATTTTCTTCGAGATAATTGGCCCCAAGTCACAAAGTTGTCACTTATTGACCTTCCTCCTCATCTTCGCATTCGCCTATCTTCCTATTAAACAACGAACAGGGCATCACTAAAAGAAAATCTCCGCGAATTTCTAAATATTTTACCAAATTTTCGTTTTACAACAATAGAAATCCGAAAACATTTGGTATAAAACTGATAATTTTTAACTTCATGTCCTTCAGAGTCTTAAGATTATCTGGTGCCATCAGTACTGTGCATAAGTTATCATTTTCGACTTTCAGGTTATTTCTTAATTCCGAGATTTCTATGCATTCATTTAAATAATGATAAACAGTATCGATTCCTCCACAGATGCATTTATTTTCCCACATTTTTCCAAATATTTGGAAATATGCAGGAAACCTCCCATGCCGTGGTATAATTTGGATTACCAGTGGATGGCTTATTTTTATTTCTTGATTAGGAATAAAGTCTAAGTTTCTCTTCCTTTTTTTTTTTTGTATTGTCAATCCATTCTGTCAAATCACTGTAGCTTTATTTCTTTTCTTAATTCCCAATTTAAGACAATATTTGATTTGGGGACAATTATATCGCCTTTTCATTCATCACCATGTGTTCTAATATGGGCCTTAACCCAATTCAACTCTATCCACTGGTTAATTATAAACATGACTAAAAGAAGTTTGGAGTGATAAAACATTATGAAAACAGATTTCTATCATATGGAAAACTTGTTTGGAAGTGATATACAAACAGTTTTATAACTATTTTTCTTATTTTGGATGCATAATTGCAAACTTAGATTAAATTTATACATACTTCAAATAAAAGCTTTCAACTTCCATATTAGGAATAAATGAAGTAAGAAAGGTCATTTACTCTTTTTCTCTAACACTTTCATTTATTGAGAATTAATTATAAATTTTTCTATAAAAAAATCAGTTGCATGTATGCAATAAATATTATTAAAACTATGTTATTCTTTAACATATATTAAATAATTTTTATTAGAAAATACACGCAGTAAAATAAAGATACGATTTTTATTTTTTCAGGCAATATATTTCACTACATTGTTTAATTTACACAATTTCACATCCTAATATTCAATACTTCGTCACGACGCTAGTTTATTTCTGATAAGTCTTTCCAATCTTATCACCGGCGATTCAAACAACAAAGATGTTACCATGGCAACTCCGTAAGATATAACCAGAATACCTAGATATAGCATGATCTGAAAGAAAAAAGTAATAAATATAAATTGTATGAATTATAAAATATTAGGATAATATTAATACTTTATCGAATATAATTGATCAGATACTTATACGTTTCTTTATGTTATGTTTTTATTAAAATTTTCATAAACATCAAAAATCTTCAATAATACTGGACACCGGGAAGCACTGAAATGTTATTTAATACATAAAAATAAAACATTCGCACGAATGTAATAAAAAATAAAATTAATCTAAAATAAAATGTTTACATTTTAAAAATACTTTGAAAGACGAAACTAAACTGGCCAGTTAATTAAAGATCGCCGCTTAGAACCGCTGACTCTCCGACCCGCCCGAAGGCACACGGATAAAAAATACTGAATGACCGGACAACCGCAAGAGTAACACTGGCGGGAATTGTGGTTGAGTCCTAAGGGCCATCACCGGCCACGGTACAATTCTTCCCTAAGGAAGTACGTCCCGTCATCGATGGGAGGAGTCAAACAGACCCTTACCTTTTCGTGTATCCTCCAGGGTGGCGAGATTAATCTGTGCTTTAAATTTAATTGAAAGTTAACGATTTTTAAAAGACAAATACAAATAAAAGCATGGTAAAATAAAAGATCATACGTACAGCATTAATATGGCTAAAGTTGGTTAATGTCCTGACTGATGAAAAATATGTTGACACAACAATTAGATGAATAAGATAGGCGCAGTAAGTTAAACGGCTTAGTGGTATCAAAGCCTTCCATGATAGAATACTGTTCACAACTCCTGAAAAAAATAGAATTTAATTTATATTATTAAGATGCTTTTAAAGATGATGTAAAATATGCGAAGAAAATAATGTATAAATTATCTTATCCAGAGAAATTTAAATCCAGTTTTATTTATATAATTATAATAATGAGAATTTTTATTTTTAGATTCAATTGTTTCACAACGAAACAATGATCTTAAGTTCTTCAAATATATTGAAATATGAGGGGTGATCTAAAAAAAAAGTTTACAAGCTGCAGTATTTGGAAAGTAGATATTCTGGATGGGAATATTGTTACGCAGAGTGGAAACAGATGACCCTAGCTGTCTTAGACGGGTCGTTCGAGCAGATAGTGTTAGTACTGCAAGACGTGTAGAAAAGTGGTCTCGTATAGAGGTGCTAGCCGTGATACGATTTCTATAGGCAAAGAATGTGTCTCCATCGGACATTCACAGAAAAATCGCTGAAGTGTGAGGGGCGAAGCAATGAGTAGACAACAGATGGCAAAATGGTGTCATTCTTAAGAAGCGAGCCGAGAGATTGCTGGAAACGTTTAGATGAGAGGTCTGGAGCCACTCCCATACAGTCCCGATTTGGCTCCCAGTGACTATTTCCTTTAACCGGCATAGAACAAACACTTATTCCGATACAAGGTTCAAAAAGGTGCTGAGAACTGGTTGAATAGCCGGGGACCTGATTATTACCAAGACAGGTTAAACAAATTGATCGAGCGGAGTGATGAATGCCTCAACAGGTTTGGTGATTATATAGAGAAGTGACCGCCACATATGTCTCTTAATTACCATTTGTATCCTGTGTCTATTGTTGAGAAAGCATATTTCCTTTGCCTTGTAAACTTTTTTTGTATCACCTCTCGTAAATGATTTTTTTTCGTCAAATTGCTTAACACTTGCACTTTGCAATGATTGAAAATAATAACTAATTATAAATATTAATACAATATTATTTTCAATATTTCAATATTTGCAACTATATCAATTATTATTTCCAATAATTGAATTATAGATCATTATGAATATTTGTTTATTACTTTATAATTATATATTAAATTAAAATAAACATGAAAATTCAGGGAAAATAAAAAATACAGATTTTATATATATGGTTAGATTGAAATATATTCATGTTTCTTATCTCATTTAATATATTTTTATTTCCATTTTATAATAAATGAAATTGAGCGGAGCAATGAAAAAGCATTTATAAAGAAAAAAAGAGCTATGTTTAACATTTTTAAAGCACATGTCATTTGGAAAGCATATAACAAATTACAGGTAATGGCTGAGACGCTTTTATAAATTTATTGTATAAACCTGACCTTCATTCACAAACTGTAGTATGGTTTCACGCGGGATAATGATTCTACTCTTTTTCACAAAATCATACGAGATAGGGATTCTATCATAAAATCAGCAAAAAAATTCTCTGTCATAACGTATAAATTTATTTTTAAAAGTATTAATTAAAGTATGTTAAAAACTGGTTCTGCGCAATGGTAAAATTATAAAATATTATTCCCAAACCTGCGAAGTTAAAAATTTTTGCAGAATCACCTCTGCTCTCTCAGCTTAAATAATTTATAAATTATTCATTTTGAATCGAGTTATCTTTGACTGGTAGTAACTATCAAATTTAGAATCTTTCCTACTTTAAACATTTTATGATCTTTTTATATAATACTTAATATATTTACTTAATTATGTAGCGGTTACAATTACTGCCTTCTCCTTTCTTCATAGGTGGCGCTACTAGAGCCACCTATCAAGAGCCATGTTTTCCCATGATTCCTCATTCTTGTCTCTGGTGTTGTCCTTGCTTGCCGTGTGTATTTGTTCTATGCCTTGTTCTTCAATATGCTTGTGTTAAATGTTTGTGCCGTGGAACTTAACCCGCTAATAAAAAGTAGTTCCTGAAACTGAACTCATTCTTTCATCCATGGCATAACACATAATAAAGAGTCTCGTCCCTCTACAATATGTAATACCTATATTTTTATTTAACGTATAATTAAATGATTCTAAGAAAAATAATACCAGATAGTTAACTCACCTCCTTGTCCAATGACACACACAAAAATAACCCAACCTAATCCTAATGCAAAACCGGTTCGACTGAGAGCGTTGTAGAAAGATGCTTCCAATGTGGTGAGATCTGAATGATACAGACCGAACTGGCAAGCCAATGTTAAGCCAGATGCAACGATCCAACCCACCGTTAAAGTTACCTGAAGAAGGAGGAGGAAAATTTAATATTAAAAACTTACAATATTTGCATATTTTAATGTAAATTTCTGCTACAATATGTAAGTGTTTTTTTTTTTCAAAAAAATTGGTGCTCAAATAATTTTATAAGTAGAGGGAGTGGTCTCCCCAAAACTTTCTCTCATGCTCTTTAGTTAAGGTATTATCCCTTTCCAACAGAATAAAATTATGGTACATGGGTAAGGCCCAGAATGCCATGCATGGCATTGGCGAACATTAATTACAAAATAGTGATATTTGACTTGAATTTAGCATTTTTACTCAATCTATCATGTGATCCTTTTCAATTTTATGATTATTCATCCCTGACATTTCAGAATAGTTATCTAAAATTAGAATATGTGTTTTAGACGCGTTGTTTCCAATCGATTGGAACAAAAATTTGACACGGACTTACAATTGTAGTCATAAATTCACATACCAAATTTTATATATTTTAGTCATTGTGTTTTAGAGTTGTCCTGTTAATAATCAATCTATCGATGAATTTGTTCCTAAAATTCAAAAAATATCTACATTTTAGAGATTAAACCTGTGTACTAAATTTCATTCATTTAGCTCTCTTAATTTTGTAGCTGAGAGAATGTATTTTCTCCCGATGTATTTCGATTGAAATTTGACAGAAATCTACAAATTAGGTGTGAAGACCAAATTTCATTACCCCAGCTAAAAACGTTTTTGTATTATCTTTGTCGCGGATAGGCAAATGTTAAAATATGTTTTTTCAACAGAAAAATTTAGTTCAAATTTCGAGTTTGAACTTTTTTGACAATTGCTATACTTTTTACATACTTCATATACGGGGAAGTAAAAATACAGAAATTATTTAGTTTTAATGCTATCTTCTAGTTCACAGAATCGGGCTTCATTCATTTAGCTCTCTTAATTTTGTAGCTGAGAGAATGTATTTTCTCCGGATGTATTTCGATTGAAATTTGACAGAAATCTACAAATTAGGGCTCGGGCTTAAAAAGTATTGAAATTATTTCTAAATATTTATGCATATTTAAAATTCTTCCCTTCCATATTCAACTACTTGTCCGATTTTGTCAATTTTTATTTATATTATATGACATATCATCAATGGTCGCCTATTCACCAGAATCCCTCATCTCCGAAAGAAATCTCACAATTACAACTTCACTGTATATTTTTCTATGCAAAAAAAAAAAAAACCCCAGAATTTTCTAATTAATAAAATGATAATATTAAATTAATAAAATGATGTTTCTATGCAAAAAAAACCCACACCAGAATTACCTAATCCCAGTTACTGGCTTAATTTCAATAAATTTTGGTTTATATAAAAACTCAAGGTCTTTAGGTTCCTTATCAATGGTAATAAGGGCTTCAACACTTTCCATTTTTGAAAGATATCGCGAGATGAAACTTTGGAAGACTCCAACTTCAGCGACTGAATCCTTTTCAGCAATTAATTTCATCATTTTTCACTCAGAGCTAAAGCAATCAGAATGATCTATATTTATTATATTACATTTTTTAAAAGGCTTTCATTCATTGTTATCAGATTTATTTTATTAAAATTAGTTAATATCAATAACTCAAACTATAAATATAGAGGAACTGGTCTCGAATGGTATAAATGTTTTAAATTAATAAAATGACGTTTGTAATTTGTTAAAGAGAGAAAAATTGTATTAGAAATATAATGACAAGTATTCTTTATGCGCAATCGGAGATAAAAATGTTCATTGACTGATGGCATTACAAACAGTTTTAAAATAATAGCTTTACTTAAATTTTCTAAAGTATTTTGTTAAAAATCCCAGAAAAATGATTTTGTACAAATTATCATTTCTTATTTATTTGATAAGTACAAATTATAAATTCAAGTTTATAGTGGTCCTTTATCTACCTATACTCCCTACACCATAAATACGTAATCCTTTCATCAACAAACCTTTTCCATGAGATGAACTTGCAAGAACTCCGGAGGCTTGACAGTTAGGTATCTGTTTTGAAGCAGAGGGCTCTAGGTTCGAAACTCGCTTCCCTCGAAAACTATCTGGGTCCCATGACCATAGATGCCCAAGTACGAATACTGGAAATTCAAGCAATAAGGTATGGAAATGAGGCGTAAGTAAGTCGGGTAAATATGATGTTCGTTGGAGTCCAATATCTTCTCAATGGAGAGGAAGATTCAGATGTCGTACTTTTCGTCTGATCGCTGTTCAAAATAATGAGGTCTGTCCGAGACAACTCTTGCGGTAGTTTAAAGAGGGTACAAATATAACGAAACTAAGCAGGATATAGATTGACAATTGAGGTTTGGAAATTCCATAATAATTATTTTTGTTCCAACCAACATATGTTTTGTTCTGTGCTACAATCTACGTAGTAATCATGCTGATAAATAAAGGATTTTTTTCAATGAGTATATTTTTATATATATTAGCATATTTCAATGAGTAAATATTTTGTACAACATTTTCTTCATCACAGACTGCAATAATGCTGTCAAATAAAAGTTTTTTGTACTTATTATTGTACTTTTAATGTTACGTTATCAGATTCTATATAATTATTTATGCTATTTTCACCCACTGAACGTGATTTCCGATGTCAAGTTCTAGGATTTTTTGTCTCTTGATGTCCATTGCCCCTGTAGCCACTTCAAGAGAGTAACTCCAACAATCCGCTGTATAAAAGAACATCGATAGAAAGTAGAAACTTCTTAATATGAATGCCATTCTCACAGCTGTTGCACAATTTTCTTGGGTTAGTGAACTAAGACTTACCCAATTAAGGCTAGGTGACTTGTTCCATTTCCTTTTGCATATATAATATGCCAAAAACAGTCCCACTAAGTAAGGTCCTATTCTTGTATAAGGCTTGGAATAAATCTTATCGAAGAAACTGTTGATTCTGAAATCAGAACGAATTTAATCTGAAACGACTAATTGATATTATTTCTATGAATATCTCTTATAAATAAACCACTTAAACTAATCATCTTAAGAAAAAAAATATTTATTTAATGTCCGCTGGAAAAGCAGAAATACAATACCCCTGCTTTTGTTACATGTTGATATTTTCAATTAAATTTTGATTACCTTACACAATTAAAGATAACATTTTTAATCTTATGTGATGACCAAAACTGGTTCTGATAATTTACTGTCATTTGTATTTTATTAACTCCCAACTTTTATTAAACTATTTTATTAACAAGAATGAAGGTAAATCATGCTCAGAGAGACAGCTCATGTCTTAAAGATAGTTAATACAGAAATTAGAATGAGGTCTTTAAATATCATTTACAGCACTGTTTATTAATAAATCAACGAACGATTTACATGGATAACGATTGTAATTACCGCAACTTATTATAAAAAGCAGTACAAAACTTACATGTAATGGTTCAACTGTTTTTGAATAAAAAAGACTTTACATCTGTATTTAAGATTTTCTTTTAAAAAATTATTTCAATAAAATAAAATAAATTATCTGTTAAAAACCTCTTACCTGGCCATAATATTCGTAGGATCCTTGGATAATTGTATAATATTCCCAAATCCTGAGATTAAGTCATATTCGTAAGTGAGAACAAAATTACATGCAAATGTAATCCAAAAGAACAGTCCTAGCAATGAATATCCGATTTTTGGCCACCTGAATGAATGAAACACATTTATATATGTATTTATTGAGCAAATAGCTCAGGTTAATATTGTAATAATACTTAACTATATAGGATGATTATAAAAGAATTCTTCAGTTTTGGGAGTCTATATATATATGTAATGATACAAATTAAAATGGCATTCTATAATTGTAGTGAGCGAGATATTTTCGAAATTTCAATTTTCGGATCAAGGCGTTACAAGAATCGTTCTCATCAAATTCACGTCAAATTTCGATTCGTTTCATTATATTTATTTGCTACTTTGAGATAACATGGAGCATCTTAGGACGGATCTCGCATCACGGATTTTCAACCA